>PNEQ01077184.1:0-10369 GCA_003012365.1 Medauroidea extradentata | reverse complement strand
TAAGTCAATCTACACTAAAATTACAACACACTGCCTATCATGTAACGGTGTGAATAAATTATTTTTTGTACTGTAGCTGCCCTTCACTTACTCTGTGCAGACAGTAGCCACGCTGATTTATAGCGTCAGGATAATAAATACAAATCTTTCTTCACTCACTTGTGCAAGTGCTAATTTTTCTTACAATACGACTAAACATGTTAGTTATAGTCTATGACTAAATATCTTAAACATAGCATGCTTACTTTTATGCCCATTAAGCCAAGCTAACAAACACTTCATTTCCGTAAATTTGTGGAAAACAGTATGGAGAAGTGCCACTAATTTACTGTAGCGTACCTCGTAAATATAGCACACGGTATCTTTGCATCTATACATAAATATTCTCTGTTAACATGTTGGATATAAATTTGTATTTAGAAGTTCTTTCCTTTTTACTGTATGTCTGTAAATAACGCAGTTATCGCCCAATACAGTTAATGCGAGAATAGTAATTTCTATTCTATACCTACGTTATCACTATGGATACTCATAATGTAGGGATTTCCGTTATCTACTAAATACTTGTGAGAAAAAGGTTACATACAAAAGCCTGTTAAGATTTACAGTGATCCTTGTTAACAATACAAACCATGTAAATATAAAGATATCATTAACACTAAGTCATTTTCGTTCCCCAAAGAATGAGATGAAAAATGTAACACTAACTTAAACGCCCATTAAAAAGTTCCTTTGTACACCACACAACGCCAGAACCACGACATCCCTGCAGAGGTTCCTCATTCATTGCGATAATTCGGCAAAACGTATCTTCTCCCAGAAATTTGTGGCATGTGTTTTACTATGAGCTGGCGTTTCAGAGGCAATAATTAAAAATAAAAGTTAACGTTCGTAAAGATCTTTATATTAAAAAAATTTAAAAAGTTCGTAACAATAAGTAGGATAAGGAACATTTCGCGAGTTCAACGACATGCTTGTAGGGATCCATTTTCCTGTTTATACACAAGCCCCGACCGTTTATCCACGAGCTGTTACTCACTGTAACAACATACAATGAACTAATAGACGGGCTCGAGTATGCATAGGACAGTGGATTATAACACGTCGTTCACTGAGCTCGCGAATTATTCCTTTCACTAACAATAAGTGATCAAAATATGTGTTTTAGAATAAGGGTATGTCCGTGAAACAATATTGTTCGAAACACATTAATTTCTTGACTACATAAAATATATACTTTGTAGTTATATAACGGTAAACAGATAAGTGTAGTTTATTATACGATTGCTGTTTACTGTCTTAAAAAATTCATGTGACAGTTGCGGCAGATCACAGGTAGCTCTTTAAGGGACGAACTTGGTAATGAAAAGATGGAAGTTCTAATCTAGGTGTCGGTTCAATTTTTTTTGTTATATATTTATTTGGGATATAATTGGGGTTCTATGCTGTAGTGGACTAAAACAAAAATTTAAATAAAAATGCAATATGCTTCGCACCGCTTCTGCGAAAAAAAGAAAACTAAGTCTTAGTTCCAATTTGCATAAACAATACTATTTAAGTGATGAGACAGTGTTAAACTGTAAGCAAAATAACTGCATGTTGTAAATATTTTATATATTTTAAAAATTAAATTAATTTTAGTCTCTCTTCCACTGTAAAAATGTGATTCGGTTTGATCCTCTATTTTAGGTTATTGATTTATAAATAGAATAAAATAATTACAAAATTTTCTACATATCAGTGAAGAAAAATTCTGTAAATCGCAATTTCAAATGTATTCAATATTTTTTTTGGTGATATTACAAAATAATGTGTAATTTTAGCTTACATCGCGGGTGACCAAATTAAACTATAAAAAAGTAAAATGTTTGGTACACAGCATTTGTTAAATAGAAGTATTAAATGAATAACTGTTTTTTAAATATATAATTTTTCGGATTAGTCTTTGTGAACTAAACTACATTTGTTGGATTCAATCTTTTTTCCGGAGTCTTGCGGTTCATTACTGTTCGTTGGCTACTTATTTCTAACATTTACATATTACGTTACAATAAGTTCATCTCAAACTGCTATATAACATTTTATGTTTAAAGAAACAATTTTAAAATATAAAGTATGTCATGAATTCTATTTCTATTTAAATTCAAACCTTCATGTCTAGAGCCAAATAGAAGCATTAGTTTGTAATTCATGTCACTGTATTCACTGTTATCCTGCTAATTGAGCAAATATGTTATGTGAAAATATAAAATATAGATAAGTTTTGTTCTACTGTGGCATGTTGTTTTAGATCTGAAAAATAGCGACGGAAATTTTTGGAAATGCAACTATAACTGAATTATATCAAAAAAATTATTTTCAGTTACATTTGTGTTGCGATTGAGTTTACAATATTATTTAGTTTATAATATATATATAAAGTTTTAAATGGGACTACTACGAATCCTGTAAACTATTAGAATTATAAACAAGAAGGGCGCTTGTAAAAATAGTATTTTATGTTCTACGTTATCTAATTAAGTATATAGTAAAAAGTAACATTACAAACTAGAAACTTAGTATTAAATACATATATATAACTGGCATTTACATAGTAAATGTTGCTAAGATAAACTAAGAGTGAAGTTGTGTTCGCGTCGTTGAGCGAGACCATGCCTTGCGCACGAAATATTCTGTCTTCTACCTGCCACCAAAACAACAGCGATTCGCGGAAATCGTCAAGAGGGGCATATTTATACTATCCTTTTTGTTTTCTTTGCTGATACCCCCCATCTATCTCGTATAACAAAAAAGTTTCTCGCTTACTATAATTTACTCTGCATTTTCCTGTCAAATGTCAACATGGCATTGTAAAAAAATTTTTTTTTAATAACATGATAGTTGCAGAAAATAAATTTTATCTACATTATCATTGGCAGCATAGTTCTCAAATGCAAAATAAACTTTTTGAATGCATTTGGCTGAATAGTTTTAGATTTATGATGAGTTTAGTTTGTCAGGTTTTTGGGGCGCGCGAGCATGCATCGGCTTGCGCTAGCTCCGAAAGACCCAAAATGGCGGACGATTATACCCACTCTTTATAGTGCCTTACTGCCAGCGCCTTCGTTTTAGCGTGTAGGTTGGGGACTTGTTCTTCCCATGGCTGCCGTCATGTGTAGTTAGTGTATAATTTTCTTCTTTCTAGTCATTCTTCTACATTTAAGTTTTCAGATGCCGTCTTGTTGAAATTCTTTTTGGTTTTAAATATATGTGTACGTTTGCTTCACGAATGATTTGCTTGAATTACGTTTATGTATTTAGAAGGTTGTCTATGTGTTGGGCACCGTTAGGACCCTTGGTCTTAATGTCTAGCCTGGTTCTTTATTATTGCCAGTATTCAGACGTTTATTGTTTTTAATTTCTTGATAGTGACGTGATTTGATTAGATTGTAGCTCGTGGATGTAAATTCATTTTATTTTGCCTGTGATAGATGTAGGCAACTCTCCTATTAGTGACTGTGGAATATTCTGCATATTGTTCGAGTCCAGATATTCGTTCTTACGGAAATTGTATGACGTTCATTTTCTACTGCTCATGTTTAAGTGCTTAATGTCAGATGTGTTTGATGTACAAAACATGCTAATGATAGTTAATTGTGAGATAATTTAACACATTGTTGCAATATTTACTCGAATAGCTCTACGATGTCTCATACATTCAAGTTTACTCTCTTAGAGAATGATAGCGAGGAGTAGACTTAAGTTGGTGAAGAATGGGTAGTTCCAACATTTCGTTAAACCCTTTTTATTACGGTCACTACACCTTGGATTCTCTGTTGCCTGCATCGGTACAATCTACTTGATGAGTTCAAAACCAACTCGCATGGAGACTTACTTACGTCTCTCGCGGGTGTCTCACGCTGAGAACACCGGGTACAGATCGCTGGCCTGGCTGTGTCCTCCTGGACACTGGAGTTGGCCGCCCCTCGACGTCGTTGAAGAATCTCTGGCTCGGTATCGGCGACGCCCAGCACCTCGTCACTCCTTGCGGCGGCTCCTCCTCGCAAGTCTTTATAGTCGGGGCCCGAGATGTTAAAACATCCTCCCGCAGCATACCCCACCCTCGATTGCGTTCCTGGCTATGTTACTCTCGTAACATCATGTTACTTTTATACGTACTATCATTAATATTGTGTATTTGTTACGTGCGTTTGGAGCATAATTTCTGTTTGTTTAACGTAACACGTAATGTCATTATGTTATAGAGTGTTGCTTAATTAAGGGTTTACTAAGAGTTAGGTGTGTAACGAGCTGAGTTTCTGAATCTTTTGGAATATATTTGGTAATTGTTATCTTGAGGCATTTGTGAAATTACGAAAAGCAAACATAATTCACTCTTTAAAAACATTTTATTTAAAATAAATTAATCAATCTTTTTATTTTGTGGTGATCCTTTCTTATGTTGGCCTAGTTATGATACTACATTTTTCTGTTTCGTTGGAAGGAAAATAAGTATTAATGGTATAGATTTTTTTCGGACCATAATTATCATTGCTAATATTCTTATTTGTCGTTGGGCTGAATTTGGCAACTGCGAAATAAGGGCTCAGGGTTGCCAAATATTATTGCTGCTACTAAGTAAATGCTGCAGAAAATATTGTTGTGATTACAAGACATAGTTGCCTGTGCTGCTGTGCTACTCTATAAACGCCACAGAACAGATTGTTTGGTTTACAAAACGCTACGGCTGCTGCTAATGCTACTCTATAAATGCTTAGGAACATATTATGTGCTCTACTATAGGTTACTGCTACGTGCACAGTTAGCTCTGTACTGTTATCAGAGCAGCATTACAAGGTATACCATACTGTACTGTTGTCGGAACTCTTGCTAGTCTGTAAGGACATCATACATTCTTCAGAAAATAAAGACCTCACTGAGTTGTAATGTACTGGCCTCTTACAGTCTGGTTTGTTGGTGATACAATATTACTTTAACAATATCAGTCTGGTAGTCACAACCTAATACATCTCCTTATTTTAACAGTGTTGGAGGGTAAAGGCAACAGAACATGCAATTCCTTCATCAATAGTTTTCTTTCAATACAAACACAGACCATTGGTTCTTCCATAAACTCTGCTCATCTGACCAGTAAGATTTGAGAAATTTAGCCAATTTTTCTACAGGTGGCTACGCGAGTATAGGCTACAGATAACCTATTGTTATGTGAGTATCTTATTTTGAGTGATTTTTTTTAGAAATGTCTTAGCTGAGATGTACTGTATTTATCTGGTTTGGGGATGATCACGAAGCGATACTGCAGAAAAACAAACTTAACCCTCTGAACATCTCTGTAGTGATGCAAATTTTACTCAAATCGTTGAGACAGTGAGGTGTAAGGAACCATTGAAGCTCTGTACTGGCTCAAGGTACAATTTTTTTTTTTTTAATAAAACGATAGAAACCCAAATAAACATGAAAATATTTTTAGTTCTCAGTATTTTTTTTTCTATATGCTGACTGTTATATGCGACTGAAATACTGTATAAGTGTGGTATTGTATACTGTGATTTTTTTAAAGTAACTACCGTCTTTCCTAACGTGATCTCATAAGCCTAGTTTTTGCGTAGGAAAGTAGGCTAGTAATATTAATGACAAGTCATCGCTATTAACCACAATAATGGACCCCTCAAGTGAATTTCAATGAGAACATCCACACTACGTGCATACAAAAAGAAATCGATGTGTGTTGAAATTTTTAAATTTGAAGTCGATTTGAGGTAAGTACAGCTACTTAAAGTTGGCGCTTTTAAAACGGCCGCGGAAACGTGCAGTGACGTCACAAACCATAGTACACACGGAGCCTTGGTAAGCTAGCTGACTACTGTCGCACTACGGCGGAATGCCAGACTACGCTTGGTCAATAAAATACGATTTTTAAGTATATTACGGTAGTTCGTTTGGTTATACGCACGTAGTCAATTGGAACAAATGTTATATTTTAAAGGTATTCGAGTCGGAGGTTTTATAAAAGTTTAGTGTTACGCAAATTGTTATACAGCACAATATCAGAGCAATATCGAGCACAGAAATATGCAATAATACATTAAATAAACCTGTTTACTGCGCAAACCATTACTATATTTAATTATTTAATACCCATATATTTACTTTACAATAGAACCACACCAAGTGTCACGATGGTGCAATGGTTACTCTCTGGACTGATATTGGAAAACTTAAGTGAGTTCAATAATATTTCGGGTTATTATAATATTGTTTCTCAGATTTTGTATGGAACCGTCGATTCTTTATCCAAATTAAATATTTTGTATAATCAATAGTATTTTGTATTTCATTACGGATGTTAGGTTCATATGCAATACATAAATGTATATAGCAAAGAATACTTCTGGGCTTATTGTGTACCACAAAAAAATGTTATTTTGTTGTATAACAGTGTAGCAAAAGCCTACTGCAGTACTATTTACCACTAATGACGTGTTCATTACGTAATATGTGAAGTAACGAGTGATTTAACACGCACAAAACGAACACATTTAACCTAAATGTAAGCTTAACCATATATGACCTATTATTTTAACATAGGTACTCAATCCTACTACAGCACATAAAAAATCACTTTCGCGATTCGCATTCAATTTAAATCGCTGTTTCTTCCGCGCATATATGCCATTTCAGACATCGTATTAATTTGGTTGCGAAATTGGAAAATAGATGGTTTGATAAAATTAATAAAACATTTTTGTATCAGACGCTTGTAAAACTATCTAATAGTAACTATAAAAAAAGACATGACGTTTGTGGGTTTTGAACCCGAATCCTTAAAACTAGTAGCCAAGTACCGTAACCAATACGCTACACTTTCTGAAAAAATTGTGTAATTTTTCAGGTTTTAATCTGCATACGTTTAAACCCCATTTAATTGTTTTTAAAATTGTTTTCTTGAACATTTTGCAGTTTACATAAACTTCGACATTCTGTAAAATAACCTAGTTCTTTGTATTATTCCCACACAAATAATTAACAGGGTTCAGGTAAAGCTACCTCGGAGGACAGGGTATCATCCGGAGATGCCTCGATTGTGATATAGCATGGGGTCGCAGTTTTGAAAATTTTCCGAAGTTGGTTTCAATAAACACTTGGTTTGTCAATTTTTTTTTTTTTTTTTTTTTTGTTTTTTCTCGCATTTCGTATTACTCAAAAAATTTGATGTTTCGCAACTACTACATTTTGATGAAAATGTTTGTGATTAAATCATTAAATGTAGGCAATAAAATTTTCGAGGTACATAGCCGACAAACAAAACCTGTTCAGTATAATTGTTTTCTTAAACTTCTCCAAGTATTAAGGAAAAAACTACTTTTCCAACAATTTACTTTTTAAAATTATTTTATAGGTGTGGTGATATGTCAGTGGTACGTAAATGTCAGTAAATAAGGCTGACCAGACTTCACACTATTTTGAAACAAACATTAAAATGTCCACCGCAGTTATTCGTGTCAATTACCACTGTTTCCTTTCAGGCAGCGAGTAAAACACACATACAGAAACGGGAAATATTGTAAATCCTAAACTACCATCGATCGGACTGCAAACGGGTGGTTGCTTCTGAGGGCCATTGATATTCCCTTCCCTGTTTTGGCTTGACACTATTTCTTGGGACACTTTATAAGTTATATATTTACATACTGTTAAAATATTTACGATCTAACTTTAGAAGGTGGTTCTACACGAAAAGAAGTAGAGGTCAGACGGAAAACCTTATCAACGTTAAGGAAAGCACGAGTTCTTAAAAACAGTTTACAAAAAAAAAGCGCAGAGTAACGCGTTGTTGAGCGAAATTGAGAGCTTTAACCTTTAAAACGAATCCTTTTGAACCTTTTCTGTAAACGAATATAATAGGAGTAGTTGACCTCTTATGTCATAAATTAAATTTGTCACCAGATTTTGTGAACGTTTTCTGTTAATTATGTGAGTAGTGTATATTTTAACTTGCAATATAGGACCTCTAGTTGCAAGCGTCTAGAATGCATGTTTTATGAGAAAAAACCCACACAACTGGTGCCGTAGGGATACTATCTGGTACGCAGACAAAACATGCTACTTCAGGCAATAAATTTGTTTGTACTTCCACTGTAATCTCAGGAAAATGCATCGTTTAGTACAAATGTCTAACGGCTTGTCGCGAATTCCAACCAAGTAAACAGTGAAAGTGAAAGAAACATTTTCAAAACTCATTGTAAGCATTTCAGAATGAACGGTTGTTACAATGATTACAGAATTCATGGGTGTTTCTCTTCCAGGGGAAAAAATAAGGTTTTGAAAATTGATGCAAATATTTAAGTTTTTCCAAATTGCCACTAATTTTTTTGATGTTAACTTTGTACAATTTTGAGACGTGAATTGAAACAACTGCATTCTAAGAATACAGCGCGTGTACAAACAATGCATTGGTGGAAGAAGCAATCTAGGCATACCTTCCAGGTATTGTATCATTGTGACAGCAACA
This sequence comes from Medauroidea extradentata, assembly GCA_003012365.1. NCBI lineage: Eukaryota > Metazoa > Arthropoda > Insecta > Phasmatodea > Phasmatidae > Medauroidea > Medauroidea extradentata. Next base: position 1,857 of record PNEQ01077184.1, on the reverse strand, counting down.
ATTGTGTGCTTTTTCCTCTTGAACGGTGCATTTTAACGCTTGAAACATGAGGGCCTCCATTAATTTTGTTCATTATGCTGTCCAGTTAAATTTGACAATATGAAATGTTGGCGAAGAACTTTTATTGCAATAAGCCATGTCTGTTATTTTCATGTTTGAATAATGTTTGATATGTAATTACTTTACAAGTAATGTATCAAAATATCACTCAACATCGCCACATAAGAGTAATTTAGCTCCAAGCCGTTTTTAATACAATAAAAAATACTAGATTTTAAATTTGATTTTCAAAGGCACAATACCTCTTTAATATGTACTTGGCTAGAAAGTGTTTCATTTAATTTTTACTTACAATTTCATAGGAAATAAATCACGTCCAATAGTTTGGACGTTCAATTTCTTTACACGTTGTTTATGAGTGTGTGTGTATGTGTGTATGCATATATGTACGTATGTATATATGTACTTTAGCATGTACACCGCCTTCTTAACTGTCTTGGCATAAAACCAACAAGAAATCGCCAGCATGACTTATACGTCTAGTTTCTTCAACGTCCTTGCAATCTACCTTAAGAATTAAAAATCTGACAATTTTATAAAATAATATCAAATAATATCGTTATAGTTTTTCGTGCTACATTCTAACATGACGAACAACGATAAAAAAAACCACTTAATCTAAGTTTTAACAACAACGTGTACGAATAGTAAATATTATTTATTTTGGTCTTACAGATCTTGACGTGTAACACAGAATCTACTACATTGGGGGATATACATTAGTAAACATAACAGTTACCAACAAAAACCACATAACATTTCCTTACTTAGTGTTAATTTTATATAGTTTGAAGAAACACTGGGAAGTGAGTACCATTTGAAATACTGAGTACGGTATGAACAAAATAACTAAAACTTAAGTCGCAATACTACGTACACGTGTTAAATAAAATTATTTTATGTCGATCTTCAGATTTCTCGTGTGATTAAAATACAAGTGCAAATGACCGCTGTTTTTATAACATAAAAACAGTATAAAGAAAATATATACAATTAGTGACACTTTACTAAGAAATGTATGTTTATAAACCAAGTTTAGTGAAATTCTGAATAATGGTTATCCAGTTATATTGTATGTTCAAAAATGTTACTACGGCATTTCATAAATACAAACACGCATTAACTAAATACTGTGGCCTCACTAAGTAGTAGCTTTCCTAATTTGGTGAATCTCTGAAAAATGGTTCCTTAGCTATCTCACGTGATTAAAATATGCTAAATGTGTACTATATGTGTACTGAGGTTGATGAAATTCAGAGCTGTTCTTCAGATATGTGATAAAATCAAATAATGTTCTCACGGCCACAAGGAACACTGCAAGAACAAAATTCATGTTAAATTATTGAGAACTATAATATGTACCGAGTGCTAGGTCACTGAAAAAAATGGTTCCTAGGATATTTCGAGTGCTTAAATTTGTTAAATGTTCCGCCATTTCAAAAATATGTATAAGACAGGAACGAAATTCGCTAAGTCAACTCATGTAACTAATTTCTATAGGCGTACTATGTCCGTTGAAATTCGGACCGCAGGTCCAACAGTTTTTTGTGTGGATAGCCTACACGGTAATATCACACACACACACACACAAAGGAAGGTGATCTCATAAACATATGTTCTCACCAGAAAGTAAGCATTAAATAATATATATGAATATAATCGATATATTATATATACTATATACACTATATATCTTATGTATAGTATGCAAATTTTATATATATATATATATATATATATATATATATATATATATATATATATATATATATATATATATATATATATATATATATA
>PNEQ01077183.1:0-10369 GCA_003012365.1 Medauroidea extradentata | reverse complement strand
TAAATGTTGTTGTTTAATTACTTGGTTTCATATTTTTATTGCTACGAATTATACGTTAAAAAAAAGAGGAACAAATTTTAATCTATAGCTTAGCCCTATATTTTGTTTTATGTCCAATAATATTAGACACTTAAAATAAAATATTCGTTATCGTTTCGTATTCGCTAATATTTTACATTATCGTTTCGTTAACAAAAATTCATATTCGCACAACCCTAGGAATCAACCAACGGAAAATAGTTGCATAACACCACTATTATACTGAATCTTTGAGTTAGTTCGTTTTATGATAAAGCCACAACTTAGTGCAGAAATAGTAAAAAAAATTTGTGGATTTTCCTGGTGTATTGCTTGAGCATACCCAATTCATTTCTCATTTGCATATTACAGTATGTTACAAAATGTTAAATATTTATGCTGCTGATATTTCTTTAATACTGTTTAATAATGTCAAGTTAAGCTTTCTTGGTTGTTAAAATTGATGTATATATTTGTATTTTGCTGGAGCCTTTAACTCGCATGTTATTACATGTGGCAGGCAAGCTGAAGAAGATGCAAAGTGGCGTCTGTTGACAATTATATAGTAATTTACTAACAATGCCATCTCATTTGTGATAGTGCTGGAAATTCAAAATACAGTAGTTATTCTACATGTTTGATAGTGTATCAGAAAATTTTTCAGTGTTAATATTAGCCATGAGTACTAAGTTATGTCAAATTATAACAACCAGCAGTGTACAGATGCTTAGTTTTGTTTTGAAGCAATGGGTTTCATGTAGGACCAAAATTGCTTATTTTCGTATCTTCTGTCCTTTTTTCTTTCTTTCATTGCAGGTATATTCAACGTATGAAATGTTAAAATTTTTTGTTCCAGCACAGAGGGCCAAACAAATACTGTCTGCACACCAGCTTGGAGTCGTGGCGGGTATAAATTTCTCTGTCCTAAACGACGTGGATGAAATATGCATACCCACAAGATACTTGATGCTGGTGTGCAGACTATACATCATTTTTGTATAGGTTTGATAATGTGAATATTATGTCCAGTATGTCAGAGTTTGTTTCTTTGCATTAGCTAGTAATTCAAGTTGCAACTTAAGGGCTTGTTCCCGAGTTTTTTTCAAACTGGTGCCAATAACTCAAATATTTTTTAACCAAAAGTTTTGAAAAAAATTGAGTCAATGTGTAATCACACGATGCACAATACTGTGGACGCGTTTTTTAAAATAATGTACCATTCGCCAGCAAAAAAATAATTTCCTTAATTTTTGCTTATTTTCACGACGAAAAATGTGGTACTTTGGGTAATGAAATCTGAAAAACCGTTCAGTATAATTCTACAAAAAAATTCAACTACAAATTATAACAAATAAGTGTCAAAACTGTGCAGCGAAATTTTGATATGAGTATTAAGTAGCAATAAAAAAATATTTTCGAAATCACTGCAAAACTTCGTAACAAGGCCTTAAGGTGTAAGAGCTTTCTATTTTTGACTATTACTGTACACTGAACTGGGCTGAATAGTCATAAAGTTGTTTTCCCTGTTTTTGAAAGTTTCCGTGAGTGGTGCATCTGCAGCATTGTTATATAGCATCTACAAATTAATATGTATTTGATTTTCCAGCCTGCATAAAATGACTGGTTGTGTGTAAATTACACAAGTGCATAGTTATGAGACATTGACTGCAACTCCATGTCAAAATTGCAATTTTCCCTTGTCTTTTTTCAGAGCTGTATGGGAAGTATTTCTTCTATACATTTAAAACATTTTGGTGGTGTTCACCAGTCACTGCTTTAAAACTTGTACAAGTGGTTGCCAGTTTTTTAACTTTAAGTGACTTTTGGCATTTAACCATGTTATATTCTCATTGGCAAGTTAGAACAAATTTGATCATCTGTTTAAAATTAATTATTCAAATTGTAATGGCAAGTTAAAAACTATAAATAAAATGCATATAAATAAATCTTTAATGTTGGTAATTATTATTTACAAAAAAAATTTTTTTTCTCTGTATTTATTGTAACGAGTCAGCTGATTGAGTTGGAGTGCCGTGTACTGTCGCTTTGTTTTGTAGAGGCAGTGCTCTGCTGTTAGTATTAAATGACAAAGGAGGTCTGGAACTAGAACTTCTCCGTATTCCTTGGAGCCACCTTCTATTAGTGGGAGCAGCTGATTATGGCGAGCGATGACTATAAGTCCTCCAGAAATTACAAATCATTTCTCTTTGGTTTTACGTTCCCTGATAGCCTGAGGTGCTTTGAAAGGTGTTCACGTAGAGAGAAAATATTTATTAAATAAACAAAAATTTTATAAAGATTTTCTGTTTTGTTTATTAATGCTTCACCTGACGTACATAGCAGTATCGTTGCTAGAACACTTACATTGGGCGCGCGTCAGTAGCCCTAATTCACACCATTCAGTTTTAAATGATCGTGTATGATTGGAAAAGAAGTTACTACGCTTTCTCACAGATGTCTCTCCTGTCCGGAAGTACAGTTAAGTGCGTAGCCAAAAACATTTACTTTCGCATAATGTTGTGTTTTTATTTGTGATAATATGATATGAGTTGGAGACAAACTTTTGCAGTGTAAAAGTAGTTATAGCTGAATTGAGATATTGTCTTACGAAATGAATGATAAAAATTAATAGAAAATTGTAGTATTAGGCAGTATACGTTTTATAAGATATTGCCGCTGTTCAAATTTCCCATTTAAAATACACATTTTTCTTCTTGCAAACGTTAAATTTATTCTGTAATTTTTCCGTGGGTAGTTGAAAACTTTGTTAATATATACATAATAATTGTTATTGTTAAGTAAAGAAATTTAGCTGAATGTTATAAATGTGACATACTACAAGAAAAAACTCATTACAGTAGTTGTATATTATATCTTAAATGTATACAAGTCTTAGAATAAAACTGTTCTGCTAGGCGGTTAAGTAACAATGGGAAAGCAAATACAAAACTAAAGGAAAATGTAATTATTAAATTTGATTCTAAAAGAAAGCCATTAAAATTTTCTCATGCAAGGAAACACTTTACAGCACAGCAATTCTACTTGCACAATAATCATGTGCTGAACATCACATTGCCTGAAAATTTGCAGTTTGCAACAGCTACCAGTTTCGGCGTACACAAAAGAAATTATTTGGTCCTACAGCTGTGCAACCCAACCTAATGTGTATATGCACTGTATTGTCTTCTAGGTGTTGTAATGTCACACACTTCGATTACATTCAAATTATATTTAAAGACGTGAATGTGAATAGGAATATGATCCATAGAAATTCTGTCTGGTGTATGAGCATTATAATTTATTATATCCTGTATGCTCGTCCTTTGTTATTATTTTGGTATTAACAAAAAAACCTGATCCTAAACCAGAAAAATAATAAATTGTGACAAATATGTGTATTTAACTATTTCATTACTTATACGACTGGCACATATACTTAAAGTGTTTTTTTTTTTTTGAAAGTGGGTGAATTCGTAAATTAATTTTCTTTCCAGGTGATCTGCCTTGGCCGAACTATGTAAAACTTTTATCTCCTGATTTATGATTTTTTAAGCTAACATACCATATTGTAAATTTTTTATAATACTTTGCATATAATACTAAATATAATTTTTATGTTTGTTTTAACCTGCCGTTTAAAGGTTTAATAATTAATAATGAAAATATTATAAGCAATGCTTGAGATAGTTAAAAATAACTTGTACTTCAAAATAAAACTTAAATATTTACCATGGCATTTAAGGAGGACAGAAATTTCAAATTATATTCCAAAACAAGTCCGCTTATCTCACAGTTCTATGTTGTCTACTCAACACTTAGATGGAACACGAACTTTACTATCAACAAGTTGTTATATGTTAAACTAACCTTTAAATATGTAGCTATATCAAAATTGTATAACTAATATTTTTAGGCTATCATTTTTTATAAAATATATATTCTTATTAAACAATATTACTTGATACATTTATGAATTTCCAATTTCTGTTAGTCAAATATTTAGTAAAAATACTATTGAATATATAATCAGGCTATAAACTACACAATTATTTTTTTTCAGGTATCAAAATTGAGTAACTTCAAGAGATAAACATATTGCATGTATTATTCACATTTTTTTTTAATGGGACATTTTTATACTTCTGTAACATATCCACAAATAAAGAGCAATTATTACAGTTGACTGAACTTTTCATCAACAGAGCTACTATGCTGACAAGTAACGACTTGAAATATACATCTTCAATAATTTATGATTTTGGAATAGCTGAGCATTGACTTCTTAAACGAAGTCTTATTTGTATCTATCTTTAGACAGAAATTTTTCTTTAATTTAAAAAGTTTATTCAATATACATTCATTTTAATAATCACCTACCAAAACTCGCTCCCTATAAACATATTTACTTAATAAATTTTAAATTACAAGTTTATTCATAAAACTCATATTTATAAGATTATAATGACTATTTATATTCATTTAACACCCCAATGAAGACGAGTAACGTGATAAATCATGTTATGCTACTGACAGATAGCTTCTGAAACCTTGCGAAGGATTCAATTCAACTTACATAATTCTTACTTAAAAGAGTTGTCTGTATCCTTGCAGGTGTATTATAACGATCAGGTAATGCAGTTTTGCTCACTGATGCAAGGCACGACTTTTCATTGAAAACTGCTACAACTCCCTCTTTCTGCATCTGTGAATCATCAGCGCGACGCAAACATATTACAAAATTTGTCGCTGACTATGTGCCGTCTGCACAACACGTTAAAAGACTCAATGGTCAATATTATCTTTGAGTTTCAATAACTTTTTTATAGTTGAAACAGAATTATGTAGTTGGTGTACAGTAGAAACAGTCCCATAACAGTTTGATGTGAACCAGACTTCCACATAGGTATCTTTCTCAGACAGTTTGTCCTGCTACAAATCGTACACTACCCTAGCATGAGGTGCAGTATAACAGATGCAAATATACTAATTATCGGCAGCACCGCTAATTAATATATCTCCGTGAGCACCTCAGACTTCAGCTAGAGTGAGTGGAATTGCGCGAGTGTGTACAACACAAGCGTCAAAGCCTCTCACCGTTACACTCTGTCCGGAATGGGCATCAGGTAGTGCGACCCTACAGCCCACACCTCTCGGGGGATAATAGATATGCCCAAGTTGGCAACCTTCCAGTTAAACACTCTTTATTATTATATGAATGTAGTTTATTTTATCACAGACACCTAAATAATTAGACATGTGTTAGCTAATACGGACAGGCATATATACAGTAATAAGTAATTTCATTTCAGTTAAAGCTGTTGCCAGGATTCTTAATTTTATTTGGTGGTTTTAAATTTGTTAGTGTCCTAAATAATGTAATATGTTTTAATTATTAATTACAGCTAGTGTAATCATTTGTTCATCACCTCCTCTTCACCTCAATTCATTTTGTTGTGTTTTGGTGGGAGATGCTGCATCCGACCACCGAGCAGTATACAGTGCGGGGAAAACTGTTCTCGCGCTGCCCCTGGATCTTGTGTAGTGTCTAGGGCATCTTTAGTAGGTTAATCTTAACATTTGTGTTCTGTCCAGGTGCCGGACCGCCGTCGTGACCACGGTTACATTTTGTAGCAAATATGTACATAATCAAGTATACTATTAAATTCGTTTAAATCAACAGCGCTTTTAATTTCCGTATCCGGACTGGGTCTGAACGCAATAATTCACGTGTCTTTCAGTGTCGAAGAGGTGTGGCCCTGGCCTAAACAGTGGCTAAGTGTGTGTGTGTGTGTGTGTGTGTAAGTATACATAGCCAGGCTCAAGATCACCAACATCAGTTACGCTGCTTGGGGGCAGCCACATGGTCGTCGGCCACACTACCTGAGAAAGACGTCTCATGCTCGCGTTTCGCCGAGCTAAAACTGCGCAACTGGCGCCTATGGGTCTTCCTAACCTCCCCCTATACACATTCCCTAGTCATTTGGCCCCCACGCATCTCGGTCGCATTACGTCTTTAACATTGTTAATTTAAGTAAGTGTAGAACTAACAAGCTGTAATTCTAAAACGAACACTTCTTCTGTTAAAGAAACGTAGTCCATCAATTTCACCAATTTACATTTGAATTCAGCCAATTTGTCTGGACAATTTACACATGATGTTAAATGCTAAAAACTTTCAAGCGGATTTCAGCCATTACATATTGCCTCCAGATCTCTGACAGAGGCAGAGAGTAACTATTCGCAAATAGAAAAAGAATTGTTAGCAGTATCCTTTGCCGCTTCCAAATTTCACTATTATGTGTACGGCAAGAAAGTGAGTGTCCAATCCGACCATAAACAGTTAGTGAATGTAATGGCAAAGTCAATTCACCACATAGGATCTGCACGTCTACAAAGGTTGCGACTCAAGCTCCTCAAGTATGATTTGAACATCTCTTACCTACCAGGTAAACTTATGTATTTTGCGGATCACCTTTCACGAACATATCTTCCAGACAAGGTGCTTGATGACCCAGCAATGATTGAAGTTGTCCACTCCATATGTACACACTTGCCAATGTCCAAACGACGACTGCTTGAATTTCAGTTGGAAACAAATTCAGATCCTGTCCTTAGTCAAGTCTCCAAGTTTTGTTTGTTGGGATGGCCAGCTTACGGTAAAGTGCCAATGAGCTGCAGGCCTTACTACAAGTTAATGGGTGATTTACATGTTGAAGAGGATTTAGTCTTCCTTGAGGACAAAATTGTTGTGCCAAAGACTCTGCAACCCTATGTGCTAAAGCTGCTGCATGAAGGCCATTTTGGTGAAACAAAAACCAAGTCCCAAGGTCCCCAGTTATTCTATTGGCCAGCTATGTCCAATGACATTGTCCAGTTTATTCAGCAATGTCCTGTTTGTGAGAAATTCCGCCCGGCTAACTTCAAACAGCCCTTGTGGTCACATCCAGTACCGACATTACCCTATTGTAACCAGGCGGCTTCCAAACTCCCTCCTCAAACTTGACGTAGTTTACTGTGTACACGTAGCAATCATAATTTCTTTTTTGTTACTTGCCAGTAGTGATCGGATGGAAACACAGGAAACTAAACCTCCAAAAAAAAAAAAACTCTTTACACCATCTTCGCTTGACTGTAGTATAATTCGTAAATGTAACCATCAGCACAATTACATATCTTGACAACAAGTTCCATCACCAAAGCCGACGCTCCCGGGAGAGAAAGCAAACTTAAAAGAATAGAGAGCAAATTAAAGAAAAAATTCCCCCACTCATTGCACCAACATGCATGGCGTCTATTCCTGCTACTAACAACGCAAACAATAGGTTCTTAGGCCTATACGGCAACCTCTCCGCAACCATACTACCGTGCACACACACACACCCATCCTGCTCCAAGGCCCAACAACAAGTAAGTCCCCCCAAGCCAAAACAGCCGACACGCGACACTCTCTCTCCCTGCGGCGCCTCTAGCGGCCACCCAGTGCACTAAGCGAGAGAAAATAAAAAACACTAATAATTAAAATTACGTTAAATAAACAACCAAAACAAGATAACGCCAATGAATTACACTTGAAATTAAGTGGAGCTTTACAAAAACATAATATTGCCTTAAAACAAAACAAATCTTAAATAAATTTAAATTCATTTCTCTTATTGGCCAACACCGGCCCGCGCAACCCACCACTGTCTCTCTCACACACGCCAACGGCCGTGCCCAAGTGCTAAATTAATGGTAAAATAAACAGGAAAAACGGTAAAATGCAAAGTTCTGGTATTCCAGGAACTGGGAAAGCACACCTATGCTGAACAACTCAACAATACACCCAGCCTGAAGACCAAACACATTGTTGAGAGAGAACCAAAATTCTCCAAAATATAAAGTTTCAAACCACAAAAAACTCAATCTAAACAAAAATTAAACAAAATAGAATGAATATAAACTGATAGTGTACAAACCAAATGCAACACTTATGACCTTTGCAACATACTTGAAATGAAAGACCTGCTATACAAAAATAATTAAAGATTCCAAAAAACTACGTAAAAAAAAAAACACAAACAAAAATACTTAGTCCTAAATGGTGGGTGGACCGCCTCACAACCCCCCACTTGACACGCAGAGGTTGTCCCTACAACCCTCTGTGTGTCAAGTACCAAGGCTGAAACACTAGTAGGTGAAAGTCAAACTTACTAATGAACAAAATTAGCCAAAAACAAAGCACAGCAACAAATTCTTCAACAAACAGAGACAACAACCAAAACAGCAACAGCAGCACAACAAATACAGGCTTTCCCAGCAGAAACAAATACAAACACAAAGTGTGAAATTCCAGTCGCATCACACAAAGAGTACATTACAACAATTGAAACAGCAAGAATATGAACACTCACAGTAATCACAATAATAAACAAAAAAAAAAAAACTCTTGGTTAACATTTTAGCAAAAGCAAGAAACCAAAAATACAAAGAAAATTACTAAAAAAAAAAATTCACATAACCTCATTAATAAAAAAAAACTAGCACCAGGCACATAAGTTCACATACCCAAACAACCTCTTACTTTCAAATCTTTTGCTTTAGCTGCCCTTGGCTGAACTACCGAGGAGCACCAGAACACACAAGACTGCAAACGTCAATAAATTTTAAAGGAGTGTCTGGGCAAAACACTGAGCACAAAAAAAAAAAAAAAACCTCAAATACTTTCCAAAAATAAACATAATCTCTTTGAAACACAAACTCATGAGCTTTAACTTTACTCCAACTGAACTGTAACTTCAACCACAAAACAACAATACTTTCAACAAACCACAAACTCTGGTTATCCTACTACCATCCTGGGTTAGAACATCTCAGAAACAACCACACAGACACACCAAAAAAAAAAAAACTCGCTCATTGGAACGACGACGGAGTGGCATCATACAAATAACAACTTACTAATACACTTATTATACCCATTGGACAACGACGGGGCTAAAATAAGGCTCATTAACTTACCAACACTAGGCATGCCCATTGGAACCACGACGGAGCACCCTGGTAACACACAAATACTACACTTCCGGATTACTGAGCCCAACCACGGCCACTGAATCCAGAGATGACCTAAACCAGGAGACACTAAAACCTTACTAAAACACACCCAAAAAAAAAAAAATATCACTTAACTTAAACTCCCACTAAACCCACAAAAAAAAACTCACAACGAAATGTGCTCAGTGCCATAAAGATTAAATTATTACTTAGTTGAACAAACAAACTTTAAGCTCTGTTGTAGCCCTGCCTGGCAACCACAACTAACAGAGAAAACAAACCCAACATAATAAAATTCACAAAAAAAAAAAAAAAAACAGGAACTAAATTACTTTCCCATGTATAAGTGTTGTAAACAAAAAAAAAATATAACAAAGGCAGTACAAACAAACTGCTGCAGCATGCCTGCTACAGCTGCTCCTCGCAGCCAGCCATTATGGATCATAGTCAGCCTTAACTCCTCCTTCTCAAAGCAACAATACAAAGCACAAGCACGAGTGGTAAATTTACATTTGACTTTCATAGTCTGATCAGTGCAGTTATTATGACTGAAATTACCAAAATGCACAAAGACTCTGAGGCAACAAAAATACCTTCTTCCCAACCTTATCAAAATAATTATTTCCCAAAAATATTAAATACAAAGCCAACTTCACACTAGAACTATACATAGTTGCTGAAATAACACAACAATTCAAGAATGGGCAATATTATTGGCACACAGAGATTTGTTTGATACACTGAACACTGTGAAAAAGAAAGAGAGAGAAAATAAAAATAAAAATATTGCCACAAAGTGCAATAGCTAGAAAAACATGAATATTAGACAAACAAAAAAAAAATTACTCCAAGTCACAAACATAAGGTTTTAACAAAAACTGATTAAAAACCCCCCTGATTCCACCATCAGCTGTCATGTTTCCCAGCTCCCAGGCATTAATGCCTGCACTCCTCAAAATGACAAAGGGTCCCTCGAACAACAAACACAACTTCTTAGTTTCTTTAGCTAGGTAGTCACTCTTCCCAACAACTCTTAACAAAACCTTATCTCCTACCTTGAAATGTATATAGCTACTATGCTGTTGCTGGCTCCGCCTAAGTGCTGCATGTTTCAACTTAAACCTCACCTCTTCTACTCTGTCTGCTAGCGTAGGCTCCACCACCGCTGGATACTGAAATTGCCTAGCCACACTATCCCTAGAGACCTCTCCTGCAGTAAGTTCCCTAGGTGAAAACCCCGTACTGGAATGAATATGCAAATTTAAAAAATCGTTGACTAAAGGTATGGCCTCTACCCAAATACTGTGCTGCTCATGGC
>PNEQ01077182.1:0-10307 GCA_003012365.1 Medauroidea extradentata | reverse complement strand
GCTCATCTAGTTTTCCCGTAATGGCACTTCAAAGTCAAAATTTGCGTATTTTTACTTCATACAAAACTTGAAAACCAGTTAACATAAAGAAATGAAAAAAATCATATCAAAACTACGCGTTACTGTCTATGGCCTGTAGCATTTAAAACCCGTTACAAAAAATGTTTATGTTAAATAAAAAATTTCAAAAATTAAATTTTTTTTTGTACTTTTAGAAATTTATTTTAAACACAGAAATATTTTATAATGTGTTTGTATATGCTTCAAGCCGTAGAAGGTGACGTTTAGTTTTGATGAGATTTTTTCCATTTCATTATATTTACTGGTTTTCAAGTTTTGTATGAAGTAAAAATATGCAAATTTTGACTTTGAAGTTACATTACGGGAAAACTAGATGAGCTAATTTTTTTCCGTTAGATATTAATGTTCTCTGAAGTAATGTCTACAAAACTAACACTATTTTATAAGAATATAAAATTATGAATTTTTCCCCACTTGAACGCCCTTAAGCCGCCCGCCTATTGGCAGTGTGTTAGTGTGAGTGAGGCACGGCGCTAAGGGCGATGTTGACCGGCTCATCTGGTATGGTATCGCCACTACCGCAAGACACTGAAACAACGTGCAGTGGTGTAGATCACTCGCCTGACTGACACTTTCAGTAGTGACCCCATCTTTTTATTGGTGGAAAGATCTAAGCAAAGTCCAATGCATGTTTCTAGACTAGGTTTTCAGTAATTCCTGTGAGTAGTTTTTCAGACATAACAGGTTGAAGATGCTGGTTTTACGTATTTTGAGGAGGTCCAAAAATGAGTTTTCTAATCGACGTAATGCTTTGAAACTACCTTCCCGGCATCGTTCGAAGAGTGTTTTTTTTCGTACACTTGACACATTTGGCAGACGTGGAACATTTTCGTAAAAAAATATTTACGGGACACACTCCAACGAATTTTAAAGCGCGTGGTAGGCGAGGGCACAGTCGCAAGAATTTCACTCATAACCAACCCTCGACTATAAGATCATGAAAACTCATTGACCTGATGGGATAGAGTTCACTTCAACCGCAAAAAAGCATATATAAGAATGTTGGCAGCCCTGCAGGACGATGCAGTACAAGGAAGCAAGACAAAGGCGCGGGCCGACATGTGTCCTTGCTGCGTGCTATAAAGGGCGAGAAGCTGAGAGGAGAACCAAGGGTTTAGGCGAGAGGGTCGTAGGGTTCACCACCATTAACTAAACCTGTTTAATTTATAGGAAAATGTGATTTTCCGCTCCATTGCCTGTTACGGGAGGGCGCGCACCGCGGTGAAAGGCGAGGCGTGGAAAGGCACGAGCCGCGACACAGCAAGATGAGAAGACCGGCATCTTCTGCTGCTAAGCCACGTGCTATACAGGATGTCCACAAACAAACTTATAATAAACACACCACGCGAATCCTGGGCTAAATTGGAGGCGAAATTGTCAAATGTACGACATTTGGACGGTGTTATGCATCACTAAACTATGTGCCAATTGTTACATATGTATAAAACATTCTTCAGCTTTGAATTTGTTTTACAGAAAGTATTATAGTCCTATATCTCTAGTTACAACTATTGACTTTATAAGACTAAAATATTTTTTTAAAGATTGTCCCAAATATGAACAACTTTTAGCGAGTTTTACTGATGCCTTGCAATTGGAGCATATTGTAGCAACTTTGCTGTCCTGGGCGCAACTAGGTTAGTTTGGGATCAAGGTCTTAGATAATTAAATACATTAAGAACAATCTCTATAAAACACTCTACATTAAGTATACAATGCTTCGCGAGTCACGCTATTTAAATAAACATTTACAGATATTTTATACAGGCAATGTCCCTAAAAGCCTAATTTACTACTCTAATGTATTATTAATAAAGGCATATATTTGTTTCTCAATTCAGTTCTCTGATCACATGTATCTTTCTATGGGCGGTTCGGGATAAAATGAGGATTCAAAAAAGCCCTGCTAAATTTTTATTTTCAGCTAATTTGTATATTTATGCACGTAACGGCTAAAGACGGGAAATACCTAGTCTCTCTGGACACGCAACTTGATGGCTGCCCGTGAAAGATAAATTGTGCGCTAGGTAAGGACCTATATATAGTTTGGCAGAAAAGTTTATTAATTATACAAAATATAAAGATGACGATATCAGTTGATTTTATTTCAATATCGCTGTATTTAAGTAGGAAAATAGCCAGAACTACATTAATCAATTCGCTGCCAACCATCCAAACTAACTATTGTTAATGTTGAATTATATGCAGTAACAGCAAGTGAATTTTTTAAAGGTTAAAGCTTTAGTGCTCACTTTGTCTCGACTGACCTATAATAATGTCACACAATGTAAAGCTAATTTCCAACCTGTTCGTCCACTCTATCACTTACACCAGTCCACAAGTTAAGGCTTAAATTTAAAAAAAAAAAAAAAAAAAAAAAAAAAAAAACACCCGACTCACAGGATACGGAATTTCAAATCGATCAGACCTATAGAATAATTGCTCACAAAAAAACCTAGAAAAGAACTGATGATCTTTAAAAGGCTGAATAAATTTCCTTTAATCATAGCTAAGAACACACTCAATCAAGTCTCCTTTAAAAAATATTAAATCAAAATCGGTTCATTCGTTTAGGAGCTACGATGCCACAGAAAGACACGTCAAACTTATAACACCCTTATTTTTGCGTCGGGGGATAAAAAGTGCCACCAGCATCGACACTTGTAAAGTATCTCCTTAATCTGCTGGTCCCGCCTCGTCCCTTGCTGCCAAGTCAATAGCGCACACTCGCCGGCTATTCGCCACGATCACACTGTCGCTGCTCACAGCGGGTAGGTATTTGTAGTCGCTTGCGACGACACCCAGAATATTCTCCTACAACGCCGACAATGCTGGTTGATGTAAGCTGAGCTTTCCAGGTGTTTCGGTAACATTCAGTCATGTCCGAGCTGAATGCTTGTCACGGATGACCGACAGGTGCCCGCCCATTCACAATGCCTGTGACTTCAACAAGACCTGCGAGGTCCGCATCGCTAGGGGGGTAATGGGGGGAGGGGCGCAGTCCACCGCCGAGACTGATGGTAGTGAGCAAGGGAGGGGGGAAGTGGCATGGTTCGTCAGGTCACTCAGCCGAATGTCGTCTAGAGCACTTACACCTTACAATATACAGGGCTACTAATGTATAACACAGTCTATTTTACGCGGACAATGTGGCAACACAGCATGGAGAAAGTTACCTCTTGCAGTCCACATCCTGGTATTATTTTATGTAGGCTTATGTTACATCAAGTACACATAGGAGCATGTTTGGAATGCTCGGGATTCGAACCTGTGTCCTTAAAATAATGGTCCGAACAATAGTAGTAAGATATATATGTAGTACTATGACTAAGAGCCTATTTACACTAGGACATTAATGACTGTCGCCAGTGTCCAACATACGAGGTCCCGTAGGACTTTCAAGAGTCACTGGCGAGCATTGCCAATATTTGATACATGTAACAAGTGACCGACCAGTGTCCCAGTCTGAAAGTTCCGATATAAACCTGTGTAACTCCAGCAATGACCAGCTCAGACACAATGACTCACTCAGTTACAGATGGCCGAACTTGGACACCGCCAGGTTGCAGTGAACCACCAAAACACTGCAGTGTCCCAGTGCGAAAGCACCAATTAAAAAACAATGTATTTCAAAGTTGTCACACGTGACAGTCACAAGAGTCCTATTGTGATACGGCCGTAACTATCGATTTCTGTGATTTGATAAACCCAGGAAAAACATGTCACACGAATTTCCGTCAGTGGGGATACAGCTGCCCTCTTCAGGTCACGATCCATCCGCTCTACTGCTATTACGATAATAACTTTTTAAATCCTGAGATCAGATATCGAAAAACTGTTGCACATGGCTGTTAAAAACAGTGTGTAGGTACTATGAGATTTTAAAATGTTCGCTGCAATGGGAGTTTACAATTTAAATTTATTGGTTTGTGGACATAAACAGCGAACTTCATTCGCATCTTGGTGTTCCGACCAGCTATCACAGCCTGAAGACGGGAATAGATCGCAATTCCAGAAACGTCGCATTTTTCTTTTTTTTTAACTTGAATCGTCTCTTGTATTTTGTTTGTTGTCTACTGTTCACTGTGTGTCTATTTCCGTTTTTTTATCATTTTTAGAATCTGGTTCTATTTGTGTAGGCCCTATGTCTTTTGTGTCTGAGTGTTGTGTAGATATTCGACTGAATTCTACCTTTAGAATTCTTTGTTGTCTAATATATATATATATATATATATATATATATATATATATAATATTTAATAATAATAATAAAACTGACAGATATCTGCTGGGATTGCTTATTTTCTGTTGTGTGTTTTTTATGTCCACTTTTTTCTTTTTGTTTTTTGTCATTCAACACAAGTTTAATCAGCAAAACATGAAGAATAGCGTATGTCCACAAACCAATAAATTCTAAGTGTGTACTATGCTAAGAAATTTTTCCAAGGCAAAATACACAACGATTTCAACTAATTAAACTGTGAAGGAAAAATCTCATTAATTAATTAGCCAAATATATACAATTTTCTGACGAGAAAATATTAGACTACATAGTAAAAACAATTTTTAGCAAAACTGTGCAACAGTGTTTCGATATCTACTCTCGTCTAGGAATAAAAAAATAATTATCGTGAAACCAGCACAAATGATGGATCATTGCCTTAAAGAATGTCCACGACCAGGCCGCCAGCTGACCTCCTGACTGGAGATTGTCAGAGGAAACGGATGAGAGCAGTGTGGACGGGGAAGGGTCGAACGACTCGCTAGGGACCGCAGTATAACATGGAGAAGTTTGAGACCCAGAGAGGCGTCTGTCTGTCCAGGCATAGGACGTGGTCCCCCACTAGGGGTCAAGCCGAGGAGAAGCGATTAGTAACTTAGGGCCTCCCTCAAGGGGAGGGGGTGGTCAGCTGCGAGTTATCGCTGCACAGACGCCAGCCGCGACGAACTAATTAATACGGGTCTGGGACGGCGGCATGGGGCCGACAGGTGGGACGAACTGCTCCCTCCGAGGCCGGACAGTCGTTATACATCGCCAGTCGTGCAGCAGTCAGGACAAGGGAGGTAGACGCCAGACTTCCTCCGATTTTTACAGCATAGCTATCAATGCTCCGATGTCCAATTCCGACCACGTTTGACGCCAATAAGAAGCGCGCGAGCTGCTCGTACCGTTATACCCCTCTACGAATATCGTCTCCGTGAATATACACCATGCACGCCCCGTACGTCCATTCCAATTCCGGCTGCATTAATAACCTTAGCAATTTAAAGTTGTACGGCCATGTGCTGGTAATCTCACAAGTGAACTTGATAGATAAATCGGAGTTCCGACTTGGTTATCACAGCTACAACCTCTCGAACATGCGTCATACATGACTTATCAAACAACAAAATTGTTACGTCTGGGGACGTAACTGTTAGTGGTTATCGTTTGAACTTGTACAAATGTCTGAAATAAAAATGCATTTCCGAAATGCTGCTCCCCCTTTTTTTCTGTTTAACTACAATTCTTTATCATAAGAAATACACGAGGGCATTTTGCTATACACAGAAGTGATGTAGAGTCGTATTCGTATTCAGAACAAATATACAGACAAACTTCGATGTAAGCTTATATGCCTGTATGTATATACACAACACACACATACACAAACAAAGACAAAATTGTTCGTATTCACTATCTATTAATTATTTAATGGAAGTTTTGTGTGTTATTTATTTAGTGAATGATTTACGTGCCCTACAAAAGCTCTCCATTAGGCAACAGTTATCACGATGAAAATGTAAAATGAAACAGTCAAGGCCAGTATTTAAGAACCAATACGGCATTCGTCTGAAGATATTTATGTAACACTTTTAAATTATTTCCACACACCGATAGAGTTATGTTGCCTATAGTAGATTTATACCACCTAAATTAATATAAAATGACGTATTCTATTTAAAAGTTATTTTTTATAGTTTTCCGAAATTTTATTTTTGTTGGACACAGACTTTCTGGTGAAAACAACCGAATAAATGTACGATGCGAGAGTTAAATAAACGTGATGTTATTTTTCAGTTGGTATTAATTAAGTGAATAAATTAATCACGATAAAAATGCTACGTTTGTGGCCGTGTACAAACCAAGGCCGGATGCATAAAACGCGTTGTAATTGCGTTAGTTCACGCCTATGTGAACTCACCCCTCGTGAAACAAACATGGACTCCACAATTCACTAACAATATTTGCCGCAGCACATTTGCTGCAATGGGGAAAATAACGCCACGATTATTACGGAACGTACACAAGTCGTGCGTAAATGGCGCGTAGGTATGCGTGTCACGCGAATAACTCCTTACGCGAAACCGCTTACATTATTTCTATAACAGTTACTTACAATATTTTTTGACGATGAAATAAATTGTGTTACACTAAGAAATAAATAAATTCATCATTGTTACATATAAAATCGGAGAAAAATTTATCTGCAGATGAGATATCTATGCCATATTATTAAAAACTGTGAAACATAAACATTTCAAGAAATACTTACGTTTTTTTTTAAATAAAAATATAAAGCAAACATGTGCGTTAAAGAAATTATTTTAATTTACTAATAAGTAGTGTACATTGTCACGGGAATCACAAGCAACATTAATGAAATAATTTTATTTTGAAATCATATTTATTAATTAAAATATTCAGGACTCAGTCATTGAAATTTTTTGTCCCATAAACCAGCCTGCAGCAAAAAATGCAGCAGAAGTGTTACGACTGTAAGTTTGTAAAATATTTTAGTTATTTGTAAAACAGTTTTTAAAAGAAAAAAAATATAAAAACTTATTTTTCCGAAACATACATACAGTAAACTACAATCGTCATTATTGTTTTTCCTTTCTTCTGACTGTGCCAGTTGTTTTGCGCCCTCGCTGCATTGTTTCTCTTCCTTGGTTTCAAAGTTTGTCTCCTGCCTAGATAAGACGGAGCCATCGAACGCAACATACAATATCGAATGAGAATAATAAATAAAGATATACAATATATTACAATAGTCCTCTATAGTTGTATATCCAAGTCTATATATGCCTGATCACTAATCAACACATACACACTGTGCACTTTATCACTATTAGGTTGCCTCAAACGTACTTGCGTACCTCTGCGAGGCTCACGAGAAGGCAGGTCTCTATATAAACAGGATGTTGCAAAATTCCATGTCAATATTCTAGGGAAACAATCCTCACGTGTAGAGAAACAAAAATGTTACACGAACATACGTAGGTCCAAAAACGCACAGTTTCTGCGCTACAGTTGGCATACCTGACGTATGGTTGGTAGCGCGCTGGCAGGATCATGTTGCTGTGTCACAGTTGTCCCTACTGTCTGTGTGTTAGTGGCATAGTGTGTGGCATAGTAACATGTTATGTACTGCTGTAATGATGTCCACAGCGACATGATCCTACCCGCGCGCTATCAACCATTCGTCATGTATTGCCAACTGTAGCGCAGAAACTGTGCGTTTTTGGACTTATGTTCATACAACAATTTTTGTTCCTCTACACGTGAGGATTGTTTCCCTAGAATACCGGCATGGAATTTTGCAACATCCTGTATAGTGAGCTTTGGTAAGGCCGCAACTTCCTTCCCCCATATTTTTTCGGTGCTTCTTCAGTTCCAAAAACGTTTCAATTTTTTTTAAAATGGAAATCCAGTGTAGTTACTACGTTATGTACTCCACAAAATAATAAGGCATACATATTTGCGGCAAGTCAAGTCGTAGAACACAATTTCATTACCGGTGTTAAACTGAAAGAGAATAAAAGAATATAGGCTGTAGAAAAACATTGTGGCTACCATAAGCTATTCCTCATAAAAAAGAAAAAACTATATTCTTATCTCTGACGAGAACAAATCCTACAACTGAAAAGGGAGTCATGTTACTGCAAACAAACTGCCTTGTTTTGAGCGAAGGGAGCTGCAGCTGCGGATGATTCACAACTTCGAATCGTGTGGAGTTCATACACAAACAGTCGACAAAACAAGTTTTGATGAGGTTGCTTTCATTAGTGTAAAACATTGCGTTAGAAAAATAATGTTTTATCGCAAAGTAACAAATATACCTTAATGAACTTTTCTGTTAGCTTTTACTAACATTCAAGCTACGCTATGAAGATTTTCCATGGACATGCATACACAATAATGACGTAATTTAATTCTTTAAACTGATATAAATTTTGAACTGATTTAAGCTGTGATTTCTAAATTTATATAAAATCAGAGAAAACATGATTTTGTCACTGAATAGCATGCGTACTAAATATTTAAGAACTGGAAACATTTAGTCAGTTAAGTTACAAAAAAGTCTTCCAAGTAAGTAACATTACAAAGCTAATACAATATTTTTTATGTTTAACTTAAATAAAACATTATTGTATCATGCTAATCAATTCATCTGAGTATGCTTTATTAGAAAGTGGCCTAAAATACAAATTTTACATTCTGAATGCTCTTAGTAGGGCGTGGTACATAATGCAACGCTAAAAGCTTAAATCTATAACTTTATGTTTCTTGAAGCCAACTTGCAAAAGTCAAAAAACAGCAATCCTGAACAATAGTTTTAGCCAACGTTTTTAACAAAATTGTTTCCAGTGTTAGGAACTTCTGAGGCACAATCAAGTTGAGTGTCATCGTCTATAATGACCTCGCTGTCGAGGAGACATAAAGTCCACTTACTTTACCTACACTCTAAATCTAAAACTACTGAATATTCACTGATTCACCCCGATGGAAGGAGCAGTTTCAACAAATACAATAAGTGAGAAATTACTGCGAAATCGGTGACTATTCACTGATTCCGATAAAGAGTGCCAACATTCCACACGTTAATTAGTGAATGTCCACAGATTTTCCAGTAATTTTTCACTAATTCAATAAGTGAAAACTGTTCTTTGAAAACAACTGAAAAAAAAACAGTGTATATTCACTGATTCACTTGTGAGATGTTGGCCCATCTTAAAGGAAATAAGTGAATATTCACTAATCATACAGTGACTATTTTCACTGATTCAAATTGTTGTAATTGCTCCATCCAACAGCGTGAAACAGTGAATATTCACTAATTAAGATTTATAGTGTAGGACGTTTTTACCAATTCGATGCTGTCGCTAGTTAACAAAATTTATATCAATGGGTTCGAGCGACCTAGAAGGTTTGAAGGGTTTCGGATTGACGCCATCTGAGGAAAAGGTGCGGCTGGTCCATATGTAGCACTCCTTAAAAACTAAGTAACATTCCTAATAAGTTTCTCGGTGACGCAGCGTTCCACAATGAACATGGGACGAATATGATCATTGGTCACCACCACCCCTCCGAAGTTTGACCACTGCACATGTGCACGTTACAGTGTTGCCATACTTCCAGACGCAACACGAACGAGCACTTTACTTGTTGCGTCTTTATTTTCCGGGATCCGCTGTAGAAATGAAGACAGGCAACACGCGAGAGATGAAAAGCATGGATGCGGGAAGGTGGGAAGAATAAGAGAGGCGGGATTGTTATTGAAGCAGGATTGAAAAGGGGTGGGTGAGAGACAGGAGGAGGGGGAACAGAGCAAAACAATCTACAGAAGCAGAGAGGCTGATGTCGCGAAGAAGACAAGCAACCTGAGTGCGTTCTGCTGTTACCGCCGGCAGCCTGCGAGACCACCGAGCCGATGCCATACCATCCTGTAGCTACATCAACGCATCCCCATCCATACCTCAGTCCCTTTTCTCACAGAAATACCTGCGACTTTCTTTAAAAAGGGTGGGGGGTGGAGGTACTTGACGAGACAGTGCACTTGTTTCTCAACCGACCAGACCGCAGTCAGTGCGCCAACATTCCAAAACAAATTAGTGGACGCAACTCCCAAAAACTCCAAGACCCACTTCCAAACTTTTCACTTTCCGAACATTCCTGCTTTAAAATTCAATAAGTATTTTAGAAAAAAAAATCTTCATCTTACACTGTATCTCTTGAGCTACATATACGGCGAAACATTTTAAGCATATTCCTAGAAATACCATACAGAAGTAGTTTAACTTTCCATGAGACACGGATTTTAAACCTACACTTTCTTCCTTCAATATTCTATGAAAGGAAATCCAAGAAATCTGAAGTAAGAGCCAAAAGATATATATATATATATATATATATATATATATATATATATATATATATATATATATATATATATATATATATA
>PNEQ01077181.1:0-10369 GCA_003012365.1 Medauroidea extradentata | reverse complement strand
AAATCAGTTTGAAGTTTCATTGTACGTATTTAAGTACCGATGTTGCATAAGTCTACTAAGAATTTCCATTCCGTACTTAATTCACAAGACATTTTGGCAATAAAAAAAACCTTTTTGATGGTTGTTAAGGCATAAAAAGGATTTTGTAATGTTACACTCGTAACGCGAACGCACAGAAGCTATAACTTAATTAATTTATGTATTTATTTTCATTGATTTTCCTTTGTTTTTTATGCAATTTTGCTATGAATACACTTCTGAGGGCCGTATCTATAAACGGCTTTCGAATGACAACCAACTGCTCACCAATGCTTTCTCAATGGTGATAGCAGTTGGTTGTCATTCGAAAGCGGTTTATAGATACGGGCCTAAGTGGACAGTTTAGTGTCAAATGTAATCAAGATGTAGCTTATAGAATCCAAAATACATACCATAAGAGAAATATTATTCAGTAAATACTCTTAATTAAAATCTCCGCATTAAAAAGGAAAAATTTGACGATTTCAGTCGGGTAATTAATTTACTATTTTTCTTTTTTGTTTCGAATTTCTGATAAGAGTTGCAAATTTCTGAAAGTTACTGTATTCAAAGTAATGAGGATGGCCATAAAAGTTCTGTACCTATACCGGGGTGTAAAGTAAAGGTGTTCGTACATTGGCTTACAAAACTTACTACGAATAGTAATAAATCAAGACAACAGACTTTCAGATTGTCAATTGGCGCCCAACAAACTGTGCTACAGTGGTCGGTCATTGTGTAAACAAGTCGTTAGCCTTCGTTTGCACTGATGTTCGTGATATAATACACAATGAACTGGTAGTACATTTCTGCCGGGCTTATAAAGTTACGAAATATCATGAGCACCGTGTACCTATCCTTGCAGGCGTGGCTAAACGGAGCCTCCTCATTGGTAGTTATCAACTCAGAGATACGCGCGTCTCCAAATGTCTCTCAGTGGGCCGTTCCTTTGTTCACATTGGCAGCTTATCGATATAGGGAGGGATGAAACCGCTGGAGGAGAAGACGATTTTTTTCATCGCGGGAAAGCTTCCATCGCGGGCAACTGCCCTAGCACCAATAATTCACTGTGATATTACATCCAATGAACTATGCAATTAAGTATTTAAAATACCATAACGTAATAATAATTTGAATTTTTAAAAAATCGCAAAAGTAGAAGAAATAAGTTGAAAATTCAGTTATTTTTTTAATACGAAAATAGTTCACGGGAATTAAAAAAAAAAATATGGCTTAGCCCGTGGCATGTTAATTCACTGTGAATTATTCCACTGATGTAAGTCAATTAGTTTTCGCCATTTGCATGGCAGCAGAACATGGAAATTATGACTTTGAAACTCCGTTATGAGAAAACGATGCTAGTTATAATTGTTTTGTAAGAGGAAACTGTACTCACAAGTATCGTCTATAAAACAAACACTATTCCATATAAATATAAAATTATGATTTTATCGCAGTTGAACACCCTTAAGCGAATCCCGCAGATTTCATTAGTTTTCAAGTTTGTGGTTAAATATATATATATATATTTGTTATTTTTACAGATTATTCCCTTACTTTAGGGAACTTTTGGAAGTCTTTCTCCATTTTTTATAGAACATGTTATACTGTAGCGTCTGATTGTAAAGCTCAAGGTCAAAGTCAATTCAAATATACGGTGGTAGAGCCAATTATTCCTGAGCACGCCTACACTCAGCCCTCAACACAACACCCAAGTCAGCAGATCGGCATTTTTATACTACTACGTGTACGGTATCACATCCCAAGAACGTATAGTGGAAGGGAATATTGCTACACACTCAGGGGCGTCATTTATGTGTATAAATTTTTTTGTGTATTTTGTTGTTTAAATAATATTAACGTAATCACATATAACCGAAGTTTAAATAATAAAGTTTCTAATTTATACATGCTTAATAATTAAAAAAGATGCAACAAGGTCACTTTTGCCAAAAAAAACCTTGCCCCTCACCCCCAAGAAAAATCTGGAATGACGCACCCCCTTCCCCTACATTTACAAGTTTTAGCTTCATCTCTTTAACACCTTGCTTTCCTTCGGTGTTGTTCTATTTACGGAAAGTGACTTATATTTAAATGTAAAGTAGCATTATGTTAAGTGAGTGTCAAAGTAATAGAGCAAGAAAACAAGTAACTCCGTGCGTAGTTGAATAATCTGATGCACTTGGCAGTCTGGTTTGCGAAGAGTTTCTAAGAACATTAAAAAATTACCATATGTTACTAGTTCAGAAGAAATAAAACTTGACGCAATGACATAGGTCTTATCGCTAGTAAACTCAACAACAGGTGAAGCCTTTCATATTATTGTGTGTGATGAACTTTTATTTAGTATTTTAACCCCTATAGTCTTACAAGTAAAATTGTTGATAACGAAAAATTCTTCAAGTTTAAAAGTTGTAAACATTATAAAATTAATCACTGCGCATATTTTTCTGACAATATAAGCCGGTTTTCTTTACGAGATTTATTTTGAACACATTAAAGGGGGAAATATTGGTTTATAGTGAATTTCGAAAGATGATGGTAATTGTTATTATGACGATAGTAACAACGATAATAATTTTAAATATACATATACGAATGATTGCTTTATGTTGTTCGACGAAAATTTCCTATTTATATATTTTTTTATAATTTTACATTTCCAATTGTGAAAATATTCTTTACTGCTTTCAGTTTCTGATGAACAATGAAAAAGTTTAACATACTTTAATTTTAATGCCTTCACATTGTCTTGTGGATTTTTTTTTTAATTCGTAGGTAATTTTTCGGTGCAAGGGAAAACTTTAAATAATAATAATTTAATTTTAGTGAAATATATAATTTTTTAATCATCTGTGGATAAATTTACATTCTAACTCTTTCAATCATGTACTTAGTTTGCAATTTACGACATTTTTTATGTTTCTCCTAAACGATTTCCAAGAAAAGTTTTTGAAAATATTTGTTGGTTTGGAAAATGAATGGATATGCATGTTATCGGAAATCCTGTGCTCTCTAATTTGAACCTTTGTATTTGTCCCTGGATACTTTCGTTTTCAGTTAGTTTTTCATTACGGGGCTAATCCAAGATAATAAATGTATTCCAGTGTATTTTGGATATGTTATGAGTAGAGACGTGCAGAACTCGCGCTGTCATTTGCGAAGAAGCTAGACTTCACTAAACTTCATTTATCAACATAATGTGTGATGTTATGTAATTATTTGACTTATTTACACACAGTTCGTCACTCTACTGTGGGAATTTTAATTACTGTAAACCAGGGATAGTTATGGTCCAGGGCAGTTGCTGTACCATTCAAATTGGGACCACACTGGCCAATGGTCAGACCAGTCACCTGCTACCAATGTGATCCGGGTTCGATTCCTGGCATGGTCAGTTCCCTAATTTTTGTACGTGGGAATCGTGCCGGACGATGCCTCTGGTCGGCGAGTTTTCTTGGGAATATCTCGTTCTCCCGTTTTCGCCGCTCGTCCTTTAGATGCTGCTCTACACTCAATTCATGTCACCCTCACCGACGCTAAAGAGCTAGATGTTTGGCACTAGCTACAAATCTCTAACAATTTAACTTTTCTAAGAAGCACAACTTAAGTTAGATTTGGATGTATTAAATGTATATTTAATGAATATGCTCTAATTTAATATTTACCTACCAAATGATCTTAGACTATTATTTTAATGGGACAGACTTACCCCGAAATGGGACAAATATACCTCACTTTATGGTATTAGCTAAGAGCATTCCCCACTGCAAGTCACGACGATAGCGCAAAGATTTTTCTCCGTATAATACACTTAATAAGTGGTTTGCCTTTAAGGCGTTTGCTTTAAAGTCGTTCAGCACTATAAAATTTTGCCCTGAAATAGTTTGCACTAAAGTCGTTTGCCATAAAAGCGTTTGCCCTAAAGCGTTTGCCTAAAATTACTTTGCCACAAAGGTACTAAACTTAGAGGCGTTTGTCCTAAAGTTGTGTGTACTAAAGGTGTTTGCCCTATATGTTAACTTAATCTCTTAGGATACAACTCAGGTGGTCGCCCTAACAGTGTTTACCATAAAACTATTTCCTGATCCGTCGTTTGCCCTAAAACCATTTATCGTACAAGTTTATTTTCTGTAGAGTTAGATTACGTTAGATGATGCTAAGTTTGTTTACGTTGTATTAGGTTACTCCGAAACCTATGAGTTAAATGTAAAATATAAGAAAACTGTTGGTCATAGATCAGAAAACTTGAGAGTATTTCTACCGTCATTTATCCTACATGTTTTTGCCCGATTTTTTTTCCGTCATGCCTTTGCCCTGAAGTAGATAGCATAAAGTCGTTTACCCCAAAGTTTATGGTAAACGACGTCTGTGCTCGCTACGAGCGAGAGATTACAGTCTAGTCTGCGGGTCTTTTGCAGCAGACAATTTTTTGTTCTTTAATTTCGGTCTCTACATTTATTGCGTTAAATGCATGGTACTTAAATTTTTATTTTTAAAATTTTTTTCTGGAATTATTTTTGAGAAAATCAATAAAAAAAATTTTGTTTGATGCTTGTTAATTTTGTCCATATTATGGAAAAGTTTGTACTCTTCAATTCTAAATCGTAACATGCACTTATTTTAGCTTTGTATACATGCAATGCAAAATGAGTGGATATAGTATTTCGGATATAAGATATTTGAGCTATAAATCTTGGTTTAATTGGTAATTGTTTTTATTAATGCTATACACTGAGAGAAAGAATTGTTTCATCATACTAAATATATTTGTTTGAGTGATGTTTACTTCAGCTAAACAATATTGTGTTGGTAAGACCAAGCTTGGAGTCCTCCAAACAAATTTAGTAATTTCCCTCGACCAAATTATTTATTTAAACGCACTTCGCTTGTGCCAAACGTATATTTGGTTACTATAGGACGTCAAATAAATACTTTGTGTAAAAAACAACTTGTTACTACTTGTCAACGAAATGATATTGCTAGTTATGAGTGATGTGCTTTGAACCAACAATTTTTTTTCGATGGACTAAATGATTTTGTAGACGAAACTAAATCCATTTGGTTGACTTGTGGAAGATGGCAGTTTGGTATGCGTGAGCGACAAGATGGCGAACACTGTATACCTCAACTTTCAAAATATAAGCTTGTGTGACAATAGGACGTCTAAACTATTAATCAGCAGGATTCAAGTATCTTAATTTTAGCTATAACAATTTCAAAGTGTTTAATTCGATCGATCGCAAAAGAAAATGTTTTAAAATTGAAAACACCGCAGCTGCACGTCTCGTTCTTTGTGCTGCGGTGCACGGCAATCGTTTGGTAATATTTCTTGAAGACGTTTTCCTTTTCGCTGACGGAAGACAAACATGTTTTAAAATAAAGCAGTACAATCGTAATTCAACTGTTACTATACAAATAATATTCTCAATATCGAAGAAGCATTCGTATCTGAGTTGGTTAGCCGACCCCCCGTGGCTCAGTTGGTTGAGCGGCCGACTTGGATACGAGGGGTTCTGGGTTCGTTTCCCAAGTCAGGCTGGGTGTTAATTTGTGTTAGTCCATTGGGTCTAAAAAATTGTCACTACACAAATTGTCTCACGAATAGTACTGGGGTCACTCAAATTAAGTCACATTAACGGGGGGAATGTTTGGTGCAGTGATGATGCGGAAATTTCCGCATCAACACTGCACGAAACATTTTTTTCTTATAAAAACAGTAAATAATAAAAAAATAAAAATAAGTTGGTTAGATCATAAACAGAAAACGGGAAGTGAAAGGATAATGGATCAAATCCCGGCCAAGCCGTACAATGTCTTAAAATTTGAGAAATTTTTTAAGTTTGCAAAATATATATTTTTTTTAGTTCTTAAAATATTGTATGTGCATTTCATATGTCCAACGAAATATTTTTATGACCAACTAAATATTTGGTACTGCTAACAAAATTCAGCAATTTGCCTGAAACAAATCGAGGGAATGAAATAAATTGGTACGAGCAAACAAATATTTCGTTGTCTCTATACAAACCAATGATTTGGTTGATTGAAACAAATTTTGTTTGCACCAACAACATTTTTTTCTCAGTGTAAGCAACACAAATTGAGCACTAATACGTGGTATATTAGCGATACGTGATTATTTCTGTCAGCGTTGGGTAACTTGGCGAAGGAGTAGAATGATCCAAATCTGCTGAAGGAGCCAAACCAACAGAGGTAGTACGGAATATGGTGCTGGCCTCTCATAATGACCTTCTTGCCCCAGTAGACTGCAGACAGATGTCTCCAGTCGGCTACATTCCACATAGAGTATTTAAGCACATCATAGTAGTTTACTTTGTCTCTTACAACAAGGCTACTAAATAAATAACGTATGGGGATGGTACCCGAGAGCAGGATGTCAGACCCCGAGGGCAGAATTCTGACTGGACGCCGTGAATAATGACGCGAAATGGAGATATGACACATCTGTGAAGGTTAGTTATTCGTTAGTTATCGTTTGTTCCACAATATAAATCGTTATTTCAATTTCTACTACCACTAATTAGCTAATTAAAATTTTCGTGTATCAACTTCACACTGCCCTCCCCCCAAATGCTCCGAATAATTTCAAATTATACACAGTGTTAGTTCTTTGTTAGTTATAATTTATTCCGCAATAAAAATCGTTACTTCCAAAATTTTACTGCCCCATTTAGCTGATTAAATTTGGGGTGGAGGAAATTTCAACCTCCTCCTCCTCCCCCACCACTTCTTGAACTGCTCAGAAAATTTTCAAAATTTTCACAGAGTTTGTTCTTTCTTATAGTTCTTTCCGCAATAAAAATCTACTGTTCCGATACTTCACTGCCACTAATTAGCTTGTAAAATGTGATGATTTTGGATGGAGGGCAACTTCACGCTGCCTCCCTACAAATACCCAGAAGTTTATAGATATAGTCACATCGCTTATTTCCAAGTCTTATTTAGTGTGTTTCGATGCAAAATCCGTTTGTCCCATATTGTGACTGCCACTAATTAGCCTATTATATTTCAACCCCTAATATTCAGAAAAATATTAAGATATTTTCATTGTCAGTTCTTCGTATTTATAGTTTATACCGCAATGAAAATTGTATCTTCCAAATTTTAACTGCCACTGATTAGCTAATTAAGGCCAAAGGGGCCAGCATCACACTGTTATTTCCCTCTTACATGCTAAGATGTTTATATTTATAGTCATAGCGATAGTTTTTGGTAAGTTATCGTTTTTACGCAATAAAATTCGTCCCGTATTTTAACTGCCAATAATTAGCTCATTAAATTTGGCATTGTTTGAGTTAGGGTGCAACCTCTCTCTGCCCCACCAAATGCTCCCAAAATTATCGAGTTATTTACAGCGTTATTTCTTTGTTTGTTATAGTTTTTTTGGTTTAAATACCAGATATTCTAAATTTTCAATTTAATCAGCTAATTTAATTGGTAGCCGTCGCACTGCCTTCCTACTAAACACTCAGGAAAGTTAAGAAATATTTACACCGTAATTCGATATGTTTAATCTACAATATTATTATTACTGTTTTTTATTTTAATGCCATTAATATTTTTAGATAATAATTTTCTCTATGTATAGGAAAAAATGTTTGATGGTAGGTGGGTTGTCCCCTCAAACTAAGGTTACCCGAGCCACACTTAATTCAGTATCGCTATCTCTCTTCTCTCACTTTCTCGCTATTTCACTGACTGAAGGTACATAGAAAGAAATATTGTTATCCTAAGATATTGGAAAATGTGTCTGCTATCGTAGCATCCTTACTGAATGTAAAAGTAACGTATAACATACGAATATGAAGTCAAACATGCCTACAACTTCAAATAATCCCTCTTTGTGTATATATGTAAGAAATGGAAAAAAGTTGAAACATACAGGATATATTTGGTCTGAGTCCATTGAGGAAAATATAATGTTAATATTTTGAATATTAAAAATAGAAAGTATTAATGCAACGAATTTGTTCCTAAGATCTGACGTGTTTTGCTGATGGTATTTAAGCTTTTAAACACCATGTCCGGGATTGCCAAATATTCACCTTTATATGTATTGGATTAAATGTGGGTAATGTTAATGACTACAGAATACAGATAATGACTTAAGATAATTGGATTTTTTCACAATTAACTAGCTACATATTCATACAACGGAACAGAAAATATATAGAAAATATTTATTGGGTACCAGAAACAGTTTAGAATTAAGTTTAGTGTGACAAAATTGCATATTCCGATTAAAAACCCATGTATAATTACGAGTTAAAATTATATACTTAATGATAAGGGATAGCACAGTAATGATACGGGATAGCATAATATGCATGTTCCTTTTGCTTTGATTTAAGCATGGTAAGGATACTATTTTATTTTATATATTTAAACATTTAATTAAATAAAAAAATCCCTTAGTTAGTAAATAAAAAAACATACTATTTAAAAGTCGTGACGAAAAGAGAAATTTTTTAAAATCTTACGTGTACCGGTTTCCAATTTGCTCGTTTGACGCGCGGGAATAGCGGAGTGATAAGAGCAGAGCACCACTCTCGAAAATAGTGAACATTGTCTCTACTCGCAGCGCGCTAAACTGGCGTGCAATGTTTTCCTACAACTCTTTCTCCTGTGGGACTCTAAGCGGTGACCCTAACATTTTATTTTTGCATAGTATGAAGTAAAGACCAATGCACGGACCTCACGTTGCAATTTACGGATTCAGGTCGTATTTTCGGAGTTATAGCAGTCTAAAAACAGCCGTGGGGTCCGCGGTGGCCGAAGGGTCAGACCTCTCGCCTCCCCCCAAGGCGATCCGGGCTCAATTCCCGGCGGGGTCGGTCCGCGGATTTTCGCATGTGGGAATCGTGCCGGACGACGCCGTTCGTCGGCGGGTTTTCTCGGGGATCTCCTCCCCCCCCCCCCTTCTTTATTCCGGCGCTGCTCCATACTCACCTCATGTCACCCCTCACCAGCTCTGAAGAACTCGATGTTGAGCGCTGACCAAAATCTCTCACTCACTCAAACGAGATTCACTCTTGTCATTATTTGCAGGACTTGAAATACTGTATGCGACGTTTAGGCAATTTTTAATATAGGTCATTCGGGATAAAGTGAGCACTAAATATTTAACATTTGAAAAATTTCACTAGCGTTGCTGGATACAATTTAGCATTAACTCTAGTCGATTTACTGCTTGTATGGTTGGCAACGAAATTACGCAACATAGTTCCGCGTATTTTGTTATTTAAGTACAACAAAGTTGAATTAAGAGCAACCGAAATCGACACTATTGTATTTAATATTACTAATAAAGTTTTATTACCAAACTGTACGGGTTTACACTGACTGTACAATTTATCTAACACGCGAAACCATCAACTGACGTGTCCAGAGAGGTTAGAAATTTCTCATCGTTAGCCATTACCAGCGCAAAGATATGAAATGGCTGAAAATAGAACTTAAGCAGGGCTTTTTTGAGTGTTCACTTTATTCCGAACCGTCTATACAATGTTATATGTGCTAACATTTTTTTTTCAAAACTTAAGTCTAAATGGAACATTTTACTCTAAAAATGTGTATGTATGTTCTAGATGTCTTTAGAAATTTTATAAGTAAAATAAAAATATAATTTTAACTGGATTTTTAAATGTTTAAAATTATATTTTTAGTTATTATTAAAACTAAGTTTCTGTATGTAGATATTTTTATTTTTTACGTGGTCTTTTCCTTGCATCAGAATTTTAGGACATGGTTTTCTTTCAAGCAGTTTGTAATATTATCAATTTTATCATTTTTGTACTCCCTTGTGCTATATTTTGGGTAATTACGCTAGTGTAAACGTTTTGTTTCAAACAATATTTTCTTACATGTATGAACAGCATCAACAAAATTTCCCCTTTCGCCATTACTTTAAAATATTATATTTATAAATTTCCTACTGATGGTAGAATTTTTTATTTCGATGAATGTTTCGGTATGCCAATCAATAATGTTTCCTTACCATATTTATACCAACTCCAAATATGACAAGTCCCCTATGCTAGCCAAAATATGCTGTGCCATCT
Organism: Medauroidea extradentata; assembly: GCA_003012365.1. NCBI lineage: Eukaryota > Metazoa > Arthropoda > Insecta > Phasmatodea > Phasmatidae > Medauroidea > Medauroidea extradentata. The sequence goes on along the minus strand of PNEQ01077181.1, from coordinate 266 downwards.
TAAGGTTGTTCAAGTGGGGAAAAAACATAATTTTATACTTGTATGAAATAGTGTTAGTTTTGTACAGATTACTTGAGAGTACACATACTTCTAACGGAAAAAAATTAGCTCATATAGTTTTCCCGTAATGGCACTTCAAAGTCAAAATTTGCGTGTTTTTACTTCATACAAAACTTGAAAACCAGATAACATAATGAAATGAAAAAAATCACATCAAAACCACATGTCCTGGTCTATGGCTTGTAGCATTTAAAACCCGTTACAAA
>PNEQ01077180.1:32475-62810 GCA_003012365.1 Medauroidea extradentata | reverse complement strand
TATTTACTGGTTTTCAAGTTTTGTATGAAGTAAAAATATGCAAATTTTGACTTTGAAGTGACATTACGGGAAAACTAGATGAGCTAATTTTTTTCCGTTAGATGTTAATGTTCTCTGAAGTAATGTCTACAAAACTAACACTATTTTATACAAATATAAAATTATGAATTTTTCCCCACTTGAACGCCCTTAAGGGCGCCGCCTACCCGCGCGTGAGAGGCTCAAAAGCGACGGAGCAGTAAGGTCGAACTTGAAGCGCGCATCAAATGCCGCGTCGCCTCAACGAGCCAAGCGCTGAACTAGCGTGCAAGGTTCCCGCTGAACGGTTTTTAGTATAGGGCATTAGGCGGTGAACATATAATTTTATTTGTGGAAAGTCTGCACCTAAGTTCATTGCATGTCGCAACCGAGTTTCACATACATTCGGTTAGTACAGTTTGAAGTACGGAAGTCTGAAAAGGTCGTTTTTAGCCATGTTGGAGGGCTTAGAAACAGTATTATTAATGAGCATGGCGTCTTAACAATGAGGTTCCGACCTTGTCTGAGGTTTATTTTCTTTTCGTACGTTGGCACAATAGACGCACGTGGAAATGTTTCGTAGAAAAAACCTGTTTACAGGCACGCTGCAACGCATTTGAAGCGTGGGGTAGGCGGCTCGCCTACTGGCCGTGTGTTTGTGTGAGTTCGGCAGACGCCAAGGGCGATGTTGACCGGCTCATCTGGCGCGGTATCGCCTCTACCGCAAGACACTGAAACGGCGTGCAGTGGTATCGTAGATCACTCGTCTGACTGACACTTTCACCGGTGACCCTATCTTTTTACTGGTGAAATGATTTTAAGCAAAGTCCGTTACATGTTTCAAAAGCAGTTTCACACGAATCACGTGAGTAGTTTTTCCGATATAACAGGATGAAAAAAAAAAAAAATTAGCCGTTTTAGGAAACGCGAAATTATTTTTTCTAACTGACGTGATCCTTTGAAACTACCTTACTGTCATCGTTTGAAGTGATATTTTCTTCTCGTACGTTGACCCAATGAGCACGCGTAGAATAATTTAGTAAAAAAAAAGTATTTGCAAACACAATGCAACGCATTTTAAGCGCGTGTAGACGGCGCACAAAGACGCTGAGACATGTGAACGTTTAAAAGTCGGATTTAAAGCCCGCTGTTGATTGCAAACGATTTAGTCCAATAGCACGCCAATTACATCTGCAACAGTATGTTGTAACAGCACACGAGTCAAAACCCCCATGATTGAGTTACAGACGCCAGGATATATTTTTATCCTAGCCGTCAACAGACTGAGCGGTAATGCCCTAAAAACGCCGTTTTTAACCACTTACACTTCTTTCTCTCGAGTGGCGTACCATAGGACTGAAGTAAAACGTGCCGTCTACAGAACATAGTTGTTTTTATGTTTTCTGGAAAGAACATAGGTTCCCAGAATCCACCTTGCCAGAGTACTAAGTCATTAATTAGCCCCGTCGTCTCGCCACCAACACTAAAGCTACATCGTACGGACGCACCCTAAGAGACTTGTCACGGAAATGTTCGTCCAACCGAGAGAAAGGAAGTCTGCGGCTTGTACCCGCTGCCTCGGCTAACATCACAGACGAATACTAACCGCTTCTACCCTCTCCTCTTCTGCTCCAGTCACCATCAACCCCCGCGAACCAGGTCACCCGGCTAATACCCCGGGTCTTGCCTTGTCCTGGCTGTGTCTAAATACACACGCCACGGAGACTCGCAAAGACACCTTAGTCACCCTTTACCCCAACCACTAACGTAGACCCGATAATCCACCCCCACAGTCGTTCGTGCCCCGAGTCTATTTTACCGCCTCCTGATGTTCGGCGAACTACGAGCGCCTGGGAACACCAGTCAAGGCAGAAGTTGTCTACCGTGGAGTAGGCATATCTCGCTACTAGGCGAGCCTTCTTAGCGTAGTCTTTAGAGGGGAGGGCGAGCTACCATGCGAGAGGTCATGGGTTCGAATCCTGTCTCGGGCACGGGTGTTGTTATGTCCCTTAGACTCACTTCACCTCATTGGCTCTTAAGATGTAGTTGTCAAAGGGCCGTTTACCGCTCCCACCTTCACCACTACCTGCCTGAAGTTTGTTTTGAAGCGACGCAGTGCAAGATGACGATTGTGTCTCTAATAATCTGCACACCGAGTTCACTACGCTACTAACAGAAAAATGGCATGTGCGAGAATAAGTGACCAATATACCAAATATGATCATTAAAATTATTAATATATTTCTGGTACTGAAGTTCGAAGCGTTAGTATCACGAAGTGACTATAAGACTATGGTTTTATGGACATACAGAATTACTTCATCAATTGTGTTCATAAACCCATATATTCTAATTATGACGACTACTGTAAGGTTCATCAGAAACTTTCCCCTTACAGAAAATAACCTACCAAGATTAACTTCTTTAGTACCACTTATATAAGAAAACGTTTCCGTTGTGCTACCTAGTTTGGAAAGTTTTCAATACGTTGCAAGAAAAACTGTAACGCGTAATTTCAATTCTTCTCTTACGGAAGTACATTAAAATGAGGTATGAAAAGTCAGGGGACTAAAAACTCAACAAACTGTGCTTATAAAAAAATTGAAACATTAAAATTTTCGTACATACTTTCACAGCATGCTGATTTAGCAAAGTTGCATACACCCGAAAACTCGAGCATTTGAGGACTATTTTGAGCTGTGAATTTTTCAGATTTCATTTTTTATGCCTGCTTTATGTTCCGAATCAGTTACCTGAATTTAGACATTATTTTTTCTTCAGAAAACCGAATATCAATAGTCAAAATAAATTCCTATTTTTTTTAAATCACGTGGTCTGTTTACTTAAAGAAATGCAACATATTGTTTACAAAAAATACACATACCAATACCTGTAATGCCATTGTGGCAGATTTCAATACTTGCGATTTTAGTACTGAAATCTGAATTATTTCACGTAATCCTACAGAAGTCGATTTGTTATCTCCCCTTTAACGCGCTTCCTCGACTATCTGAGTAAGAGATTTTGGTCAGCGCTTACCATCGAGGTCTTTAGCGATGATGAGGGCTGACACAAGGAGAATATGTAGAAGCGCCGGAATGACGGGGCGGAGGAAAAGGGAGATCCCCGAGAAAACCGGCGACCCGCCTAGGCACACGTATGCTGAACTACGCCCGATAATTACGCACGTGCAAAATCCGCGTTATTTTCAGCCAGCAGTCTAGGTTCCAAACGTGTTTAGGCTTAGAATTTATTGATTTGTAGACATACGCCGTTGCTCATGTTTTGCTTACCAAACTTGTGTTGGACGACAAAGTACAAAAAGAAATAAAAAAGACATAAACCACACAAAAAATGCATCTTGGAATTCCGACCAGCTGTGCCACAGCCTGAAGACGAGAATATATCGACATTCCCGAAACGTCGCATTTTTCGTTGTTTTTAACTTGTGTTGTGTTGTCTCTTGTCCTTGGTTTGTTTTCCACTGTTTTTTGTCTACTTCCATCTTTTTTCTTTTGGAAATCTGGTTCTATTTGTGTCTAGGTGTTGTGTCAATATTCGACTGAATTCTACCCTATTATTCTTTGTCTAGTAAAAAAAATTGACAGAATTCCTCTGGGATTGCTTTTTCTCTTTTTTGTGTGTTTTTTATGTCTGTTTTGTTATTTTTTATACTTTGTCATTCAACACATGTTTGATAAGCAAAACATGAGCAATGGCGTATGTACTCAAACCAATAAATTCCAACTGTAAACTCCCATTGCAACAAACCTTTAAAAATCTCGTCTTTAGGTTTGTTTGACTTTCCCCGTTGGCCGCGAAGAATGATTACGTCAGCTATACTACAGTATACGAACCAACCTCCTGCAAAGCGGCAACACACCCAAAGGACTTCACATAGAAGCCTGTGGTAGGGACCCTGCATATATGCGATAATACTTAGCATCAGGTAGTTTCATTACCTTACGTTCACATCTGCATCTGTGCTTCGTGGTTATTGGCGGTGTGCCTTTGTGCAGAGGCGTCGCTTATCTGACCGTGCCAATCATAATACTGTTACTGAGACACCACAAATCTGCAATAAGCAGGTTTGTTTCATTTTTATTTATTTAATTTCAACAGCACAGAGGCTAATAAAGAACAAAAACTCTTTACGCATCATCATTAGAGCCCACGATTTTCGGTGAAAAGAATTCTGCAACACTTTGTTTCAATGTCTTACGTGCACATCTACAGCTCTGCTTCTTGATTATTGGCAGAATGTACTGTTGCATAGGCGTGGCTCATTTGACTTGTGCCAACAGGAACAAGGTTACTGCGACACTACACGTCTGTGGTTTGCGGGTAAAACCCCGAGACGCTGAGAAATTAAAACAGCCAATCACTGACCTCGAAGCAGAGCTGAATATGTGCACATAAGGCATTGACACAAATTGTTGCAGAATTCTTTTCACCAAAAATCGTGGGCTCTAATCATCATATATCACAATCAGAGATGATGGTTAGTGACACCGTAAATTCGCGAAAATATGTAACATAGTCTCCAATAAACTCTAGTATCCCAACCGTGACGCGTATGAACAGTTTTCTGGCAAATCACACACGTTCTATGTTAAAACTGTACAGTTCTAATTGGGTCTGTTGAAGAGGGACACAGTGCTTCATATAAACTATAGCCAATATAGGTGCACAACCTTCAGTGTTATACATAGCATGATGGAGCCTAGCAAACAATCAAATTTTCCCGCGATTTACCAGTGTCTCTAATGATGGTTTATCGCGGGAAAACTTGACAGTTTGCTGGATTTCAACACACGTTCAGCTTACCAGAAGATTATTAGCTTAAGCTTGTACTTGGAGTTGTTACCCTATTTGACTGAGCCAATATGAATTCCGATATTGCAATATTTGATGCCTGTTATTGTTCTGCAGACAGCTACGTTGTGTAAAGAGTATATCATCTAATCATATGTGCTGCAAGAAACTACAGTGTTTTCAAGGGTATGTTGGCACAAATCATTTTCGCGATATACTATCATCACTAATCACAGTAAATGTTCAATTAATGTTTACTGCAGCAATTCTTTTACAATTTTCTTAAAATGAGAAAAAACTATTTATTTTCTTTCAATGGTGCTGACAGTTTATTAAATCCTGTCAACCTCTTGTCAAATGTAATTCTTTGTCAAATATAGATTGTTTGGCTAAGCACTTCTCCTAGATGTGATGTGAAAATTATACCTATTCCAAGTATCAGAGGTAGAACCCCAAGACGTGAGATCTAATCGCTGACTATGAAGTAGAACTGCAGATGTGTACGTAAAGCAATGAAACCAGCTGGTAAAATAATCTATTCGCGAAAATTCAGGAACCCTACCCCGCGGGGCATAGATTGCGTCCTTGTATGTTCAGGACAGTGAAATAATACTTTGTCGCCGAAATAATGAAGAGAATCGCAGGTACCAACTCGTAACTCGAGTTGAGTGCGCAAAGAGGCGGCTAGTGGCGCCAACTATTCCAACTACGAGGCGCGAACGAGCTCGAAAGCAGTCTCTCAGCATTTCAAGCTCTCGGGGCAGCAGCAGGGTCTCAAAGAGCAAGGGAAGGGCCGAGTTTCGCGTCGCCGTAGCGGCTAGCGGGGAGAGTTCTGCGGCGGCAGTTGGGCACGCAGCATCCGCTGGACCAGACAATCTCGTTAGACACGCTGAGCCCTGGGAAACTACCTCCCTCTTCTCCTTCACCTCCCCCCTCCTTCGGATCTACTCGGATTAGAGCTCCCCTTATCAAGATCCACTCCGGGGAGCTTTTCAATTCCGGAGAGAGGGACTCGGGGAGGGGGCGCCTCAAGATCCTCCTGCTACGCCGGCGACGGCAGCGCGCATCCAGGGACGGGCCCAGAAGACAAGAAGGGCTTCTTGCCAACTACGGCGAGCCGACCGGAAACTTCTCCCGAGTTCGGCGGGACCTGCCGGTCGCCGGTCCATTCTCTCCCTCCCCACTAATTTCATCGTCCACGTCCCCCTTGCGCCTTGACGGTGTTGGGATAACCTTGCAGTGTAGCCCCTTCCTACCCTGTCCGGCCCTTCATCACGGACCTGAGGACCCTTAATGAGCTGCTACCCTTCAAGTCGGAGCCGGCCGAAGAAACCCGCTCCTCCGCAAACCCTCGCTAATTCTGCCAACACCGTGACTTGAAGGAATTCTCCGCGCAGATAAACTTTCTTGTAGGGTGCGCTTTAAACTTTAAGGGCGCCTCCTACATACGCGTTAGAGGCTCAGAAGTGGTAGAGCTGTAAGGGCGACCTCGAAGCGCATATAAAATGCCGCATCGCCTCAACGAGCCAACCGCTGAATTAGCGTGCAAGATTACCGCTAATCTATTTTTACCATGTGACTCCAAGCGGTGACCATATAATTTTATTGGTGGAAAGTCTGTGGCAAAGTTGAGTGCACGGTTCTATATGAGTTCAACGTACATTCGGTAAGTACATTTTGAAGTACGGTAGTCTGAAAAAGTCATTTTTAGCATGGATTCTTAATAATGACATTCCGTCTTTGTACGAAGTATGATTTCTGTTCGTACATTGACACAATAGGCACATGTGAAATAGTTTTGTTAAAAACCGTTACCTATTCGCAAACACACTGCAACGCATTTGAAGTGCGAGGTAGGCAGCGCTCTTAATAGGAAGTGGTATATAATTTAAGCCGTAAACGTTTATTGACGAGGAAAAATAACTTCTGTTAGCTACAAAATATTTTGTTAGTACTCACCGTGCCAAATATTATTATGATGTGTCCATTAAAACTTGTGGTCACCACAAAAAAAAAAAACATTTGTGTTTGCCACAAAATAATTCAGAACCATTTACTAGAAAATGTTTCATTCAGTGTTGAAATTCTTCATAGTGATTAAAAAATAATCCTGTAATTATTTGAGCAAATTTATTGCCAGGGTTACAAATTCCTTTGATGCAAAATCTTGCAGAGGGATCGTAGTTGCAAAATAGTTGTTATTAATCTTCGATTTGGGACAGTAATTTTTCCATAGCTACATTAGCGTTATTCTAACGAAAACATCGTTAAAATTATTTACACACAAAAAATAACGAATATCAAGCAAATGTTACGGAAAGTATGAAAATTAAACCAGAAGGAAGGTCCGCTTCTAACTACATGGATATTAAAAAGGCCAAAAATTTCATCTCCATAAATATTTTAACCATGCGTTCTTCCTACTTTCCTTTATCACAGGTCATATACATAATATTAGAGTAATTTTTAGACTGTCGCACAACTTCCAATATCCGTACCTTCGTTCTGTAGCACTTATTTATTTAATGCACACTTTTACAAAGCATTGTGACAACAGTAAATGATGATTGAATACAATTTTAAGAATGTGTTTTTTTTTTGTTTTAATCACAAGTACTGGGCTACATACTCTTAAAAAAATATTGCAAGCCGTAATATGAAGGGTATGCGAATGTGAGTTAGTTTGTTACACTTTCACACTTAAACCACTGAACCAATAATTAAGATTGGACCTTGGAGAAAGACATGGTCTATTTTTTATCGCGAAAATAAAATTTCAAGAGGGGTACATCTATTCCTGATAACTCCACTAGATTACGCTGCAGTCGCGGGGCCGCAAGTCCCAGGAACATGAAGACTTAGAAGGCGTCAATTTAAGTTTGACGGTGAGGAACCGAGGCGTACTACGTCAACTTACCAAGTGGTTCAAATATGGCGTCTTTTCTAGGAACAAATTATACGCGAACAAAATCGCGGGTACTTTAGCTTTTTCAATGATTTTTGACACTTATTTAAGGACATCAACATCAACGAAGTCGCGGGTAAAAGCTAGCGTGTATGTCTAATATACATACATATCTAATATATAAAATTCTCGTGTCACAGTGTTTGTTTCCATACTCCTCCGAAACGGCTTGACCGATTTCAATGAAATTTTGTATATACATTCGGTAGGTCTGCGAATAGGTTTTTATCTATTTTTTATACCCCTAAGTGCTATCGTTCAGTAAATATTTTTAATTTAATAATTTTAGAACCCAAGTGATAATTGATCAGTTATCCCCACGAGCTGATACCAGTCTATCCCTACCAGGTGTCGCTGCTGTATTATTATTATTATTATTTATTAATTTCTTTATTATTAGACCTCTTCCACTTATATACCACATCCTTACACCCTTACAATAAGTTATTTATGTGACAAAACAACGTTTGTCGGGGCAGCTAATATATATACACACACACACACACACACACACACACACACACACACACACACATATATATATATATATATATAATCAAGAAACAGGCTATACTTTACGTCCTACAATGAGTTACGCATAAATCCCACACTTTGTATTATTTTTATGTAAATGTATACACATTTACCGCAGGAAAATTGAAATGTTTGTTAGGTTTCAACGAATCGTATTCATGTCTGAGATTCTTGTGTTATTGTTGCGTTCCTATCAGACTGGGCCAGTGCTATCTCCGGTGTATCATGACTGTGAGTCTCTGATTCATTAGTAACCACATAACCGTCGACCAAGCATACAAGACGTAAGACACTATTTATTCTGTTTGAGAAAATACGCTGACACAAAATATTCTTGCGGTTTTTTGTTGTCTTTACATAGAGTGTCATATCAGCCTTCAACAAATTTATATAAAAAAAATAACGTAGAGGTTTACTCTGGTATGAATTAATGTGAGAAATTAGCAACAAATTCTTTAAAACAAAATAGATTCGTGGAATAACTTCCAGTCTAAAATAAAAGTTCAGAGGAAACTGGTGTGGTTCTGTGATCAGCGTTGACAGATGGGGAGTTCAAGTCGTGTCACATGACAGTAGAAAAAATGTATTCACCTGTATAAATACATGTATTTTGTGTAGCAAGGACAAAAATACCGGGTTGTTACTTCATAAGAGTAGACTCGAGGGGATGAGGAGGGAAGATGACCCACCCTTACTTCAAAATAATAATAAAATACGTTTACATATAAAACGAAAAATTTGCACGTTGCGACTTTTTGCACTTAGATGTAGTTACATTAATATTTGTTTTTTAAAAAAATTTCCGATGAAAAAAAAAATTTCCAACAAAGCAATGTGAGAGTTTTACGTTATCTGCTCCCTCTTTATAAAAACAGCGTAGATAGGAACCGCGGGCCTTAAGAAAGGTACGTTTGGCAACGCTTCGAAAACGATCATATAAGGAATCGCATGCGCTCGGGGCGTCGTTTAGACCACAGTCGATAACGTCGCCTGCGAAGACGTGGGTTCATGCTCTCCTGTCCAATCACGAGCCACGAATATCTCGACCAAGTTCGCGGCACAACAAAAGACGAGCTGCCATTAGCTTAATTGCGTACTCGGGTCGCAGTGCCCTCGCCAGCCATCACCGTCGTGGAGGCGTAGCGATTAATTTGCCCCGGAGAAATCACCGGGAACCCCAAGGGGCAAAAATAACTTCGACTGCAGGGACACGACTGATAACGAATTTTGATGGTTCAAGTTTCAATTAGAACCCGACTAACGAGAAAGAACGAAACGAAAGAAACGACGTTTGTTGAGAGAACGTCAGGCTGTGGGATGGGAGGGGGAACCTGGGGGGAGGGGCGGTCAAATACCGCACAAAAATAAATTGACATTCTCTACAGTAATTGTTGGGGGGGGGGGGTAGGCACGAGAAATAACCAGGTGCCTAGATTAAGGGCGCGGTAACCGCAATTTTCATCCCCATTTTTTATTTTTATTTTTGTACCAGATATTTTTTTTTTTATTTTAGACATTGTACGAATAGCATTTTCTTTTCGCACATATGTACAATGGGCAAATGTGAACTAATACGTTTGTAAAATTACATAGTTCTCTGTACATTACACCGCATTTGAAGCGCTCCCTACTTAACTCCATGGCTGCGAGCATTTTTGGCACGGCCCCTTAAGGTTGTTCAAGTGGGGAAAAAACATAATTTTATATTTGTGTGAAATAGTGTTAGTTTTGTACACATTACTTGAGAGTACATATACCTCTAACGGAAAAAAAATTAGCTCATCTAGTTTTCCTGTAATGGCACTTCAAAGTCAAAATTTGCGTATTTTTACTTCATACAAAACTTGAAAACCAGTAAACATAATGAAATGAAAAAAATCATATCAAAACTACGCGTTACTGTCTATGGCATGTAGCATTTAAAACCCGATACACAAAAGGTTTATGTTAAATAAAAAATTTCAAAATTAAAATTTTTTTTGGTACTTTTAGAAATTTATTTTAAACACAGAAATATTTTATAATGTTTTTGTATATGCTTCAAGCCGTAGACGGTGACGTGTAGTTTTGATGAGATTTTTTCCATTTTATTATATTTACTGGTTTTTCAAGTTTTGTATGAAGTAAAAATATGCAAATTTTGACTTTGAAGTGGCATTACGGGAAAACTAGATGAGCTAATTTTTTTCCGTTGGATGTTAATGTACTCTTTAAGTAATGTATACAAAACTAACACCATTTTATACAAATATAAAATTATGAATTTTTCCCCACTTGAACGCCCTTAAGATTACATGGTACAGGAAGCAACGCCAAAAACTTCAATCAATAGCTTCTAGTTTCTGGAAGAGCTAAAAAGAATACTACAAAGTAACAAACCTACATAACATTTTTGCTCATTTTATGAAGAAATATTTTGTCAAAATGACGCATTAGTTGAGTTCAGTTACTTACGCGGTAATAAAATGTACGAAAATTCAGCGTCGGAGTCTCTGTAGGAAATTTCTTTCCTCAGAGTTGCAATTACTGTTTGACAGAATTGCTCATTTTAGATTTCTGCAAATTAGCTTCGAGGAATCTAAAATTTTAAATTCTTGCTTTTAGAATTTATTTATTTATCACGCCTCTTATGGATGGCGATGTGGTTGCAACATGAGGTGACCAGTGGACTATGATTACCGAGAACCAGTGATACCAACAGTTATCCCTTCAACGTAACTCTGGATAGTTACCCATAATACGGTCTTGCCTGGCCTAAGCATGAACCACCAACTCCAGTACAAGGTTCCAAGTAATATCCTGATTCTCTGAACTGTGGGTTTGACGAGTAAAAATTACAACTATACTGCCTTAATCTGCCTAATGCAGTGATGCAATAATTTCATTTATGCCGAGTTTATTCAACACCAGGTTATGGTCCAAATGTGAAAACTGAACAGTTTGTAATGAGGCATCGACAGCCCGACTAAATTCTGGCAGCATCCTGTTGCTACTGATTTCAATGGTCCAGTCCAGCAACAATACCGATACTGCTGACGAACACTGAAGGGCACTGGCATTTTTCTTACAATCTCTTAGTCGAAAAAAACTTATTAAATTTTTCACAACAGATGAGTGAAATTAGTAGAGCAATTGGGGAGCTGCACAGCGGACTGTGGCACACTACCTATGACTAATAAGGTCGTATATTGATGATTTACTGAAGACATTAATCATGACACTTGATTGAACTTGGTAATTTTTATTTCATGGTCAACATTTCTTTTGTATAAATGTCAGAGCCAGTTAATGTGTCTGTAGTGAAATTGCTACTGTGCGCATATAACAGGATGGTTGTATAAATTATGAATATGATTAATTGTTATCATAGGCCTGTTGAGGTCCTTGTGTGTGAATTTTGATTGCTAGTAACAGAAGAATTAAATTAACCTGTGTTGTTTTAAATTAATAAGACCTCATTGGAAACTACCCCAAAGAAAACAGCAGCTCAAGTGCAACACAATTTGTGTACAAACTTGTACAGTTATTGGGTCTTTCAACTCCGATGCGCCATAGCTAGAGATGGTGGTTTATCGCGGTAAATCTTGACTGTTTGCTGGGTTTCAACGCACGTTCAGCTTATCTAAAGATAACTGGCTTTCGTACGTACGTGGAGCTGTTGTCCTATTTGACTGAGCCAATAAGAATCCCACTTTTGTAATATTTGGTACCTACTATCGGTCTGCAGACAACTATGTTGTGTCAGATGTATATCACCGAATCATGCTGCCTTACTAAGGAAGAAAGCATTAACTCCAAATTTGAAAAAAAAAAAAAAATGTTTTTTACTATATTTAAATAGTTGGTACCAACACACATATTTTCACTAAACATAAACGGCTTATAACCAGTTGTTGCCTGTGTAAAAAAATCATTAAAGTATTGCTAAAAACCAAAATTTCGCCTAGTACTGAGAATAAAAACCTCCAGATGTTGTTTTAAAGAAAGATATCAAAATGTAATATAAAATAAATTTCAAATATTTAAATGTCACTATAAAAGTAAATCATTGAAACCATTTACAAAGATGAGAGTGTGTTAAGACAAAATAAACTTTTTGCTCTCCTGTAAAATTTCACCTCTTGGAGTTAAGGCTTTCTCCTTTAGTAGGGTAGCATATTATGTTGCAAGAGACTACAGAGTTTCAAGGGTATGTTGACCCAGAACATTTTCGCGATATACCATTTTTCTAATCATCATCTCTAGCCATGAGGATCTAAACGCAAACCACATATGTGTAATGTCTCAGTAACTTCATTCTGATTGGTTCTGTCAAATGAGTGACGCTTCTGCACAAAAACACAGTCAATAACTAAGAGGCAGACCTAGTTGCGCGCGGAAAACATTGAAACAATTTGGTGCAAAAATATCTTCACAAAATCTGGAGTTGCTTAATAAGAACACCGAGAAAAGAACGGTACGATCCAAAGATTGGGAAATGACTGTTTTAAGTATTTTCCCGGAATGCGAGTGGTGTTTCCACACGAGGAAACTTAGAATGCTAAAAGTTTTTATGATCAGCGCCAGGTGCCGTCTGGACAAGCTTTCAGCGTCAGAGCACTAATCGAGTACTTCCTACTCGACAAGATATTCTCCACCACTTTTCTAAAAAAGTCCTTAAGAACTCTCCGCTAAACACGTAAGCTTTCCCCCCCCCCCCTTGAAATCCTTCTCCCAGCCTCCAAACCTGGAAGAATTTTCTCCGTGAAAAGACAATCGCCTAGGCCTGGAAAAGGCTTCACACAGAAAGTGTCCAGTGTTAAGACCATGCTCTCTTATTTATACTATTTATACGATAATTATTTTTTTAACTTAAACAAGAACATATACCATAAATCCGTTCTGCGATTTGGTTAAAATAGTTTTACCGTGATAGCTAATTTTTCACGACAAGAATTTATATGGTTTCGACTAATAAGTAACAAAAATTTGATGCATTACATAATTAGCTTAAACCATGTCTTGAAAAAACTAGTCAACAAGGAGAAAATGGTTTTAAACAAAATTGCCTAACTGAATTTTTATATACGCTCTCGTTCGGTCGTAAAAAATAATTATTGCGAAAACAGAAAAACAATGGAACATGGAACACTGACTTTTGCTCAATAAGCGGTCGGTGAATATTATATCCCCTATATTTTTCAAGAGATACATTTAAGTCATGGAAACGCTGCAGGTTAACAACAACATTTATACAGTAAGAGCATTATTCCTCACTACAGACATGGGAAATTTGCATTGTCATTTGGGAACAGACTAGACTTAATTGAACACAGTCTGTGAAGTAATTGGCCTCCGTTCCTTATGTGATGTCACTTACGTTTCCAGCTGATTTACATGCTGTTAGTTACACTATTACACTAAAATGTCAGTTTTAATTATTGGTTCAAAGTGTTTCCTGCTGCAAGCCACGACTATGTGTGCTAGTGGAAGACGCTGAGGAAAAGAACAACAGTTTGCAGTCCAGTTTGAAGTAAGAAAATAACTCGAAATTTAAAGACTTCTGCTCATCACATTTTCGTAGACCGCTACAATTACTATTAAAGTTAAAACCACAAATTAATTAAAATGTTTTGCTTATTGTCAAAGCTAAAACACATCAATTACTGGCAAACTATACGCGACACTTCAATGAAATACTTCAAAGCCTTCCTGCACTGCCAATCTTTTTTAAGATGAAATAATGTTAACTTAATTTTGCTTTCATACTCAATTATCGTTACATTAACTTTCCAAATTTGCGTTACGCCGTTCTCTAAAACTATTTACTTTCTTGTGCAACTCTAAAAATCGAAGTTAGGTAGGCATACTCTTTAAAAAAAAATCTTAATGCAACATAACTACAAAACCTGTCAGTAATAGTCGTCGTAACTAGAGAATTTATTTCTTAAAATACTTTTCGTCATTCATTACTACTGTACTTGAGTGAAGGTGTACAGACAGAGCAACGTAAACGAATTTCCATACACGTCATATTTCAGTAAACACAAGAACAGTCGCTTTCACAGTTGTCAGAAAATAAAAAGTATATTGAGAAAGAAGAATGCATACATACTATATAGATGTTTTGCTATAATTTACTTGTTTGTTTATCAAAATAATTAATCAGTAAAAATTCATTGGTGAGTATAAAACGTGTGTATTTATATTATAGATGCTTTATAAACTCATTTTCACGTGTAAACTTTCATCAGGGAAGACTGCAGTTGTTCGACAAACGCTACCGGCACGTAAGCGGCAAGATGACAAGAACTTATAATAATTTATTTAATTTGCATCAATTTCAGTGACTGAAAACAATGAGAGTGTCTGCACATAAAATTAACTAATAAAAAGAACTATTGGGTCTTTAAAAAACTAACTACCACATTACATATTATTATGTTAACATTACCTTAAGAGTTCTGACTAGTCATCTGCAGGTTCACTTACCTGAAACAAAAAGAAAGCGCTGTATTATTTATATGTAAGGTATCATTGAATAATACTCATTATATTAATACCACAAATACAATAAAAATATCAGTAATTGTGTGTCGTTGAAATGGATCACGATGCTGATACTTGTTGAGCACTCGTTACAGCATTTCGGAAAGGAAATGATAAAGTAAACATAACTACATAGATTTACGTAATATGCTGTTTATAAATAAACTGATTTAATAAACCAATATAAGAATATGTGAACAGTATTACATATGTGAAATATCAAATGAATGTATTAATTACCACATATGCAAGCAACACTCAACTAAACTCTACAATTTCAAAACAAGAATTCGTTAATAAGGCCATGCTCTCTTGTATCTTTTTTTTTTTTTTTGCAAAAATAATTTTTTTAGCTTAAACTAGAGCAGATATCAAAAATATGGTGGGCAGTATTTTTTAAAATGCTTTTTTTTTTTTTTTTGCCGTGACAGCTAATATTTTCAAAACAAGAAATTGTACGGTTTCGACTAATAAAAGTCAACTCAACCAGAATTTCGATCGTTACATAATTGGCTAAAACCATTGTATTTACTTGTTTGAAAAATATCAGCCAACATGGAGAAGACGATTTTAAACAAAAATACCAAACAGATTTTTGATATCTACTCTCGTTTAGGCGTAAACATTTAATATCGCTGAAGTAGAAACGAGAGCACGGCCTTAATGCCTTATTATTAAATGTATAAATGTCATTTCTCGGATTTATTTGATGAGTTAAAGCAATAAACTGATTTATGATAAATTAGCATTTTTTTTAAAAGTACGTAGCGATTTACGTTACACAGAAAAAAACAATAGATGCTAATACATCAAATCGATATGAATTTCAGTGTACTGTACTGCGTCGAACATTAAATACATTTTAACGGTAAATAAATTGGAACACAATAGTAATTTAATATCACTAAAATATAAGGTTAGTGTACAGTTAGAAATTCTATAATTTGTTCTCGCATTTCTGAATTTTGCTACCATTTGGTGATCTTACAGACAAGTAAATGTTAGAAGACCTATCTTAGCACTAGGTTATTATATACGCAACTTTCAGTGCAGAATTACACTGCTTCTAGGCGAATACATCGTAATAATGTATCGGGTTAGTTTACAGTGTTAAAAAATTTCGCCTAGCAAATTTTTTATTGGAATTATTGTTTATATTTCTTATCTGCTCCCGCAAAAAGTATTAAAACCAAATTCCTACACTGTAATAGTTTTTGTTGTATTTCACAAATAATTCCTTCAGAAACTAGTCGCGAAAATAATTTTTGTAACAATATAAATAAATTAGAGGGTCATTTTAACAAGATGTCGTTGAATGTGTAGAGGTAATGCTGTATTTATATTTCAAAGTACAGTCGAGTTTATAGTTACAGCAAAAATGGTAAAAAATATAATTTGAACATGTATAACACCTCATCTGACTTTGAAAAAAATGTTTTGCGAACACACGATGATTCTTTTCCCTGAACTTAGACAAAAATTTCGAAAAGGTTTACAAAGAATTGCTTACTTACAGAAAAAAAAAGCGGTTCGGAATAAAGTGAGCACTCAAAAAATCCATGCTTAAGTTCTATTTTCAGCCAATTCGTATCTTTCCGCGTGTAATGGCTAACGACGGGAAATGTCTTAACATCTGTGGGCACATCATTTGATGTTTGCGCGCGTAAGACAAATTGTGCAGTCAAAAGGAATCTACGCAGTTTGATAAAAAAAAAATTAATACTTATATAAAACACAATGTCAATTTCTTTTGCTTTTGTTTCAGTATGGTTGTATTTAAATAGGAAAACACATGGACCTATTGCATGATTTCGCGGCCAACCATACAGCCAGCAAGGCAACTTGAGTTAACGTAGAATTATATGCAATAACGGCTAGCGATACTTTTCAAACGTTACATTTTTAGTGCTCACTTTATCCCGAAAGATCCATTTCCTTCCTTTATGCCTCATAGCACTGAAGAACTAAATCTACATATAAAGAAAAGTTACAGTTTTATTACATTTTTTCGCGCAAAAATGGCTCAAAACAGGAGCGGAACGAGCGCGTTCCTAAAAAAATTGACTATGTCCACGCCCCCGAGTCAAAGAATGGGGTCATCCGGGGTTCCTCCTCCGGAAAAATTATTTAAGATACAAAATGGTGCTGTTTAAGGGCTTGGGCCCGAGTTTCTCGGCTTTCGAGAGAATTATTTTTAAAAAAGCATACGAGAGTCGATATCGTAAAATCGCTCCGTAACTTTTTTGCAAATTGGTTTTACTATGCAATGTAATTCTTCGAGACAAACTGTGTGATGAGTAGAGCTAATTTATCATTTAAAAGGAAATGTTGTTAATTAGCAACTATTTTGCCGTCTTCTGACTCGATAAAATTAGAGAATTCAGTTTAAATCTGCCATAACAAAGTTACGAAGCTATTTTACGATATCGGCTCCCATTTATGTTTTAAAAAATAATTGTCGTTAAATGCGAAGAAACTCGGGCCCAAGCCCTTAAGGTGTTTCCTAAACAAAAAATCTAATATACCTAATTTAAAATGTGTAATTTTTAAGGATAAACTATACACAAAAGGTAAATGGCTCCGCCCCTGGCTCGCAAATCCACAACTATGATAATACAATTCTTGGTTCTTCACGCTCCGCTAATTTAATTAATAAAGGAAACCATCTTGACAAAAAATAAAAAAGCAGAATATTTTCAAGGTGAAATGTACGTCATTACAAATCGACGCAACGTTAAGGCGGCCGCCTAGTACACGCTTCAAAGACGTTGGAATGTGTTGGGTAATATGTTTTCAATTTAACTATTCAGTACTCACACAATATGCTAAAGAGAAAAACACTTCAGACGAGTGCAGAATGTCTGTCAAGATACCACACACTCTGGAAACACTAGTTCGAAGCCCTCCAATACCACTTAAAGCGTTCTTTTCAGACTGATGTACTTGACAATGTACTAATCGGATATGCAGGGTAATTATTTCTTACATTATTTGGAGAAAAAATATAATATGTAATTGGTTGATGTTTCAAGTTTGTTCAGGATGTTTCGAAACTTTTGAAACGTGACGAATAAAATGCAGAAGTAAAACAGGGGACGTCTTATCAGACCGTGTTGTTTGTATTCGACCATCAACAGTCGCAGTTATACCACGCAAGTAGATACACGATTTTGTGGCGAAAAAAAAAAAATGTTGGCACCATTTGGTTTCAATGCCTTATGTGCACGAATCAATTTATGCATAAAAGAACCAAGCGCCATTGTGATGCAACTGAGAAAATCTAGGTTCAATGATAAACACATGCATTTAATTACAATTGCATGCATGACAAAATTGCAGAACATGATTCCGTACAAGGTCATATAAGTTATTAATGTATTTAAGTTTTAAATTCATGTAATTGCTACTAATTTTAGAACAATAAAATATCGTGCTTGGTTCCTTTATGCATAATATGGATCGTTTTAACTCCCACTTGTCTTGCGGTTCTGCTGGTAAATCACAGACGCGTGGAGACACAATGACATTTTACTTACTGGTGGAGTCAAATGAGAGACGTGTCGGATGAAAGAGACACTCCCAATTACCACGAAGCAGAGTTGCCGACGTGCAGGCTAAGGCGTTGAAACGAAATGGAGCGAAAATATATTCGCGACAAACACATGATTCTACACATTGGTCGAATGTCTCGGGAATATTGATGTTTGTTTATGCCATCCCGTGTGGAAGTCAACTAGACGTACTACAACCGCCGATTTAATTTTTATCAGGGACTCTCACATGAGCGCGCGTGCATGTGTAATAATACCTATGTATGGCGGAAAATACTCACGAATAAGCCTGTATATGTAATTCTAATAAAGAACCACACTGAAATTTAATACGGGCTACCCATTCATTAGAAAACACAGGGTAGGTGGGCGTAGTGGATGCGGGGTTGGCATATACGTTAACAACAATCTCAGTAGTAAAATTATCGACTTAGAAGAATCAACAACAAACAGTAGATTTGAGCAGTTGTGGACGGAAGTAAAATACAAGCGCGATAGATTAGCGGTATCTGATGTATACAAATACGTCTCATATAAGGAACTTGAGTAATTTGAGTTGTGCATGGAAAAATTACTAATAACGAACGATGATATTCTATGCGCAGGCGATTTTAATATAAATGTACTGAACGAAACAGCGGTGGACGTAAAACATCTCCATGAAATATGTTCAGTATATAGTTTTAATTAAATCGTTACTGCCAACATTAAAGTAACGCCACGCTCCAAAATCTTGTCTGACCTCATAACAGTAAAAAACAAAACGAAGATAACTTACGTAGGCCAAAATGACTTACTCGGATTTACGGACCATAACATTATTTATCTTAGCTACGATTTCCCAATACCAGTAAATGAGACGAAAACAATTCCAAGATGTGAGTATAAACTAATAATATATTTAAACGTTTTCTACGATCAGCTAAAAATGTTAACTAGGAACGGATACACGCCGAGGATGATGATGACGTGAAAGTACAAGTATCTTAGTTTTATATTACATGCCATATTTGACAGTCACGCACCAGTGAAAGTACGGAGGAAGTGGGGAAAAAAAAAAAGGAAATCAATAGATTACGCAGGAAATATTGGCAAAAATGAAAGAGAGGGACCCTGCAAAGGAACTGCACCGGAACTCGCAATTGCAGGCTGATTTTAAGAATTAAAAATCACTACGAAATTCCGTAAAACATATGACTCGTCGTGAAAAAACTTAAGACTATTTCTGTGCAAAAGCCGAAATCCACAAACGAATTACTAAAACGTTTTCGAGGGACCTTAGTCATTTTAAGGTGCACCACACACGAAATAACAATTTATAATACCTCTAT
Source organism: Medauroidea extradentata (assembly GCA_003012365.1). Classification (NCBI taxonomy): domain Eukaryota; kingdom Metazoa; phylum Arthropoda; class Insecta; order Phasmatodea; family Phasmatidae; genus Medauroidea; species Medauroidea extradentata. The sequence goes on along the minus strand of PNEQ01077180.1, from coordinate 43,068 downwards.
TCTTACCTAATTCAGACAACATATACGCAGCTATGAATAAATCACAGGTTTCGTTCTTAATATTATTAGATTTTTCGAAAACCTCTGATACAAATAACCATGAAATATTACTGGATAAATAGTGTAATACAGGATTGTTCGCAAGTGCTGTAACTTGGTTTGGAAATTACTTGAATGATCGTTCCCATATGGTCGAATTGGTGTCCTGTGACGGAGCCAAGTGTTCAAATGTTAGATTTGTAAGGTCTGGAGTACCACAGGGATCAGTTTTAGGACCGATTCTATTTTCTCTATATAAACGTGATCTCCCGCGTCTAAGTTATCTTGCATGTCATCAGTACGCTGATGACACACAATTTTACATTTCGTGTTTGCCAACCGACCTACTCTCTACAACGATAGAAAAATTATTGAAGACCTAGAAAGAATTAATAAGTGGTGTGGTGAAAACAGCCTTAACAATTCATCAAAATTGGAACACTACTAATCAATAAAAAATCCCTGGTACAGCCAGTAATTAAATTCATTGGGGTGATTATCCCAGAGGTCAAAACGGTAAAAAGCTTTGGCGTCCAATTTTATCAGAATCTTAACTGGGTAAAGCATATTTCAAGGTTAGTACAAACAGGATACTATCGGCTCAAATATCTCTATAAATTCAAACACATCCTCCCAACATGCTTAAAACTAAAAGTCTGCGACCTCTTGGTCTTTTCCTCTTTTGACTATTGCGCAGGTTTGTGTATTGGAATACAGAACTCACTAAAATATAAAATACAAAAAACAACAGACTGCGTGTTTTCAATATTCATACAATTTAAAGAGACGTGAACACATAACTGAATATTTGGAACGTTCTGGCTGACAGAAAATGGAAAACAGACGATTAATTCAACTTGCCAGACAGATCAGAAAATAGGAATGTACAACTAACCGAAACATTTGATAAATAAATGAACTCAGCTTATACCTATAAACGGACACTTCACCAGGCATAACAACAATTTAAGAAACCCGGCACATGGAACAACTAGACATAAAACGTCTTTTACTTGTTTGGCAAGTAACCTGGTGAATGACCTGCCACATGAATTAAGATCTAATCTGAGCAAACTCAACGTCACTTTAAGAACATAATCACTGTACTTAGCTTGCATGTAACAGCTAAATGAAATGAAGGAGAACGCTGCATATAAAATAGTTAAGAATTAAATGTCAATGATGGCATAGTGCAGATCTTGTATTAGTAAATATCTTCAGGTTTTGGTAATGCATTATTTTTTTAAAATCTTGTAATAGTAAATAACTTCAGGATCAATTTTGTAACTTCGGAATAGAATAAGCTAAAGGTCAACTCTCTATTAAGAAGACTTAAAAATTCAATGAAACGGTTGTAATGTTAATACTTGTAATGTTTAGGTAATTAAAATTTTTAAGGCAGTTAATGTTAAGGCAAATGTTGTTCTTCGATTTATTTATTTCTTTAAGGTAAATGAAATCATTTGATTTTTTATTTATTTCTATCTGCGCTTATGTACGTTACCTGGCGCAATGTAACACGTATTTGTTGCAAATTAGCCCATGACTGAACTATACGTGGGTAAATTAATTTTACACCAATAAATAGTCACGGTTTGAAGTATTGTAATAAAAACGGCACGACGGAAAGTTTGAAAGCTACAGTGCTCAACGCATAGTGACAATGTGGCAATTGAAGCTCGCGTCAAAATCTCCCTTAGCGTTCACTCGCTTCTATTATGCGTATCTCCAGATATGTTCCCCGACATCTCTACAGGCACGTTGTTGGCAGAAGCTGCCCTCCTGCACGCGAGTACTTATGGTAGCTACACCAGTAGTAACTTACAGATCTTATATGCTGGGAGGTATGTCAAGTCTCGCCAGTCCTTCCTGGCAGACTATAGCACTAAGCTAGGAAGACGCTGTTGTGTGCCTTAGACCGCACGATTAGAATCGGAACAAGTACCAGTAAACGCGTGGGTTGGTAGACTCGAGTGCTGCCACTTAGATGTCTTGATGTTCCCCGCGGTTTTCCGTGTTACTGTGCTAGGAACTCCGACGTCGTTACCGACGCCTGAAAACGCCACAGGCAATTAGACGCTTCGACTCGCCAGCGAGAAATAAGACACCAAGTTAACAACCAATTAGGAAACTACTTTACGTAGGGCGGAAGAGACTGACGCGGTGAGGGGGCGGGGGAAATGAAAAATTATAATTGCGCCCGCGCGCAGGTTTCCAGTTAGAAACGGCGAGGGAAGTAAGCAAGGAAGTCTGTCAATCTCGAGAGCTCTTTCTGATGGGGCTTGGCGAAGTCGTACGACTGCAAAAGGGGCAGGGAGCTGGAGCGAGGAAGGGCAAAAAAGGATTGTGGTAAGGAAGGGAGGCGAATGGGGAAACCCGATTTCCTCAAACCGCAAGACGATCCGAACGAAGCACTCGAAAAATTAGGGAACGCGAAATCTAATGACCTGGCAAATAAAACCTCCACTGCTAACTTCCGCACGAGGATTTCACGCTCGACGAAACGAGCTTTCTGCAGTTCTCGTTAGCTTGCGCCGCCGAAGTGGAGTTCCCTAACTTCAACCGATTGGAGCTTAGTTCCCTCCCTGGTGGTTTCTATGCCGTATACTGCGCACACAGAACAATGAAGCCATGGTGTTACGTCGTTGTTCTACGAAGTCTAAGACACGTGGCTTTTAGTAACCCTGTGCTCGCGGGGCTAAGACATCCCTGACATAAATAAAGTCAATGATTGTTAACGAAAAGAATTTACCACAAACTTCTTTCAATGCCTTACGTGCACATCTTACTCTTGCTTTATGATCAATGACTGGTAGAGACATGCGAAATTTGCGATATTTTCTGACAGCTGACTAGACTCCAAGTGACTATATAGGCTCGTTCAACGTCTCCCGCTGGCCGATATTGTCGTGACTTGCCACGGAGAATGCTTACACGGTAGAGAGGCCAATCTCTGTAAAGTCATAACACACGTAAATTACAGCACATAAAAGTACCTTGGCAAATTGAACCGCAGATTATGCTCTGTTATGTATAGGAAAGTGAAGTTTAGTCTGCTACCAAATGATAGCGCGAATTTTGCATGTATCTAATGACTGGATGTTTTTAACTCTCGGCGTCTCGGGATTCTGCCTACAAATCACAAGGCGTGTGGTGTCGCAGTAATCTTGTCCTGATTGGCCTCCGCACAAATACGCTCTGCCAATAACCACGAGCTGCAAGTAGGCCCTACAGCAATAAAACAAGTTGGTGAAACATTCCTTTCACAAAAAAAAAAAAAATCGCTGGCACTGGACGTATTTTTACATGTAATTTTTGAACGATTCGTGCAATGGAGGCAAGTTACAGACTGAAGAAGTATTTTGGACGTACTGCAATGGCGTGTGTCCAAAATACCTCTTCAGTTAGCATTTTCACATGCTAGGTTCCCTCCAGCCCCGGCGATTTCTCCTCGCTTCTGCTCAGTCGAACCGAAGACCAATTTGTTGATGGCGCGTGGCGTAACGTTCAACACCAGAGGCGCGTGGACGTATTTTGCGCTTCAGAGGCCAGGAAGTGATGAAGCGCTAAGGGCTAGCCACGCACGTACATTACGCTTCACCTTGACCTTTAGGCACAAGTCAGCGAACTCACGTCCTATTTCCTTCCCGACATTCACTGGTGACATTACTAGAGACCTGCATTTGTCGCGAAAAGAATTTTGCCTCGCTGTGTTTCAATGACTCATGTGCACATCTGCAGTTCGACTTAATGGTCAGTGATTGGATGTTTTAACTCTCGCGTCTCTTAGAGTTATAATTGCAAGTCGCAGACGTGTGGTGTCGTCGAAACCTTATTGTGGTTGGCGTAGTCAAATGAGAGACGCCGCTACACATAAACAAGCTGGCAATAACAACGAAGCAAAACTGCAGACGTGCACATGAATCATTGGAACACGGTGAGGCAAAATTCTTTTCGCGACAAATGCAGGTCTCTAGACATTACCACTTACGGAGAAATAAGTAGAGCCACGATTTTATGGCGAAAAGATTATTGCAACATTTGGTTTCGATGCGTCATGTGCACACCTGCAGCTCTGCTACATCGTCTGTGGTTGGATGATTTTACTCTCACTGGCCTTGGCAAATTATAGACCTACAGACTCACAATAATCTTATTCTGATTGGTGCAGTAAAATGAGAAACGTGTCTGAACAAAGACACGCTGCCAATAACCTTGAAACAGAACTGCCGATGTGCACGTGAGTCACTGAAACAAAGTGGGGCAAAAATCTTTTCGCGACAAAATAGTGGCCCTAGCAATAAGATATATAAATGAGTGTTGTAACGCACCTATAACTTCTTTTTACAGTTCTACACTAATATAATCATACTAAAAAGAAAATTTCGCAAAATACACCCATTTTCGTACACTGTAAAAAAAATGTCCTAAAATGTTTAGGAAGTAATTAACCTAAACTCAGTATGGGACAGTACAATACTTCCGCGTTGTAAATATACAAACTTTTACAGTTGTTACAATACAAGTGTGGTAACTTTTTGACTGTTTTATAAAATAGTTTAATAGGATTGTTCCCATTGATGTTTGGGAAACTATTCTACTATTCCTACTTTCTTACAGCTCCTATACGCACGTGTGGTAGATTTACAAACTATTTTTAGAGTGTCATTTTAGATCTATAGAATATAAGTTTTAACTATTTTCGTAATAATGACTTTTTAAGCCTAAACGAAAGCAGATATTTTCCCCATGTTGAATTTTTTTTAGACAGTTGATACAATGGTTTTGGTTAAATATGTAACTAACGACACTTTCGTTAATCGACTTACTAGCCAAAACCTCATAATTTCTTGCCTTAAAATGTTTAGTTATTCGAATGAAAGTCCCTTTTTAATCACAACTGACAGATTTGTGTCACATAATATTGCTGAGGAAATACAGTATAAACAGGTGTGAATGGCCTTAAGGATTCGTGGACAACTTGCAATGGACACTAGTAACGATCTTTCAATGATATTCCAAGGTAGACATAACTATCATGCATGTTGAGTAATTTTCGAATCTGTCCAATGTCTGCACAGCGCTCAGTTGTCTGGGCAGATCCCATTACGCTGGTGACCAATCATTTTTGTTAAGGACTTCCAAATGTGCAAAAATAAAAGTTTTATATTTCTATGAAACAGGGTTAATTTGGTAGAAGTTACTTGGGAGTAAATTTTCCTCTTACAAAAAAAAAAATAGCACAGCCAGATTTCCTATAACAACATTTAAAAGTCAAAATTGGTATATTTTTACTTTATACGCCCCCCTCTTCCCGGCTGAAACTAAATAATTCACAACGAAAGCACATGTCACGGGCTAGGGCTTGAAGCTTATAAAAAACCATTACAAAATTTTTTTAATTAAAAAAAATTGCTAAACGAAGCCAAAAAAATTCATTTGAGAATTATTTTTGTGTGAAGGTAAAAAACATGTAAACTTTTGACTTTGAAATGCGATAATGGGAAAACTGGCAGAACTATTTTTTTTTTGGTGTTCTTATATGTACTTACAAGTACCGTCTGCAACATGAACACAATTTCCTACAAATAGAAAATTATGATTTTTCTCCACTTGAACATCCTAAATTCCAGGACGCAGTGGCACCCAGTACACGACGTGGAGTTGACGCATTTCAAAAGTATCTCGCGCCCACTCGCAAATAAGCTGTGATGCGCACATTACTCGCGTGACATGCAAATGAGCAGCAAGACAAGCCCTAATTGGTTGACGTACACAGAATTTGTATGTAATACATCACCAAACGTCTATGGTCCGTACAGTATAAATTGTTGACATTTGTCTTCTGAGAAACTGTCTGGCAACTCCGTTGTTTGACCTTTAAACCATCCTTACTTCCTGAATAAAACAGGTTTTCTGCAATCTTAAGATGTTCTCAGAAGAGAAATGTTAAAACTAGGAAAACTTACACTGTACAGACCACAGGAATGATGGACAAGTCCAAAGTAAATCGTAATTATTTTGTTACAATATGGTGGTGACCAGGGGATGATCCCGATGATGGGGGGGGGGGTGAGAAGGCATAGGGCCATGACTTCTAACAAGACTGCTCCAAAAATATAAAACAAAATAAGTGCCCAAGTAAAATATTGAAGACTACTTCATACTTTCCTTGAACTTCATAAAAGACAACACAGCAATAACAACAACAATCATGTGTTGCAACATGAGAGCAGAAGCTTAAAAATTTACCTCAATTATTTTATATCAGCGCAAAGGTTTTCACTTTCAAAAGCATAATTTATCCCCAAAAAGATTACAATATTTTAAATGGTATATATATATATCAGTTTGGCTTATTTTAATTGCGCCATTTTGCACCCTAAAATCAGAATTTTAGCGGGGAGGACCCACGGACACCCACCCCCTTTTTTTTGTCTTGGCTGTGTTGATATATAGATATGTTTTAAGGCATAGTCCCTCCAGGATTCACAGCTGGATCCGCCCCTGGTGGAGACAGTATTGACCGAGTACATGCAAGTGAAGACCAAGGGACAGTATGACCCCCATGAAACACATTACAGAACCTTTTTATACAGTACGCGCATTTTTTTATCATGTTGCTTTTGCTAATTGAAATAATTCACTGTATGTACTATTGTTGTATTCTCTGTTACAACCAATAACTTTATCTACCCTCGTACTTAACCCGCTTATGATCAGTACACGCTCATTTGGTGTTTCCGCCATCCTTAAAAGTTACACATTGCTTGAAATCAACATCAATTAATAACTCCTGTCATACAAAGCAGTAACTTACGCCATAAACAGAATAAAACCTAAAATGGTACAAATAAATAGTAATGTTACAAATGTATATTACAACAATTAATGATCCAAATTTGTATAAATTCGACGAACAAGTCCTTTGTTAGTAAATCAGTAAATTAATACTAAGAAAGAAAATGTTTTCTGAACAAGTAGTAGTCTCAAGAATAATTCTACAATGAATTCACTGCGATCTAGTATAGTTACAAAAACCAAATCTGTTTATTTTTCGGTTGTACTGTACAAAAACCTTCGTAAACAGTAATGAAAGTATTTAATCCACAAATAGTATGGAACACTTACCATAATGCAGTTTGTAAACAGAACTAATGTTAATAACAGTCTGGTAACATGAGACTGATCCCTCAGTATTTTATAAGAACGCTACTATTGATACATCGTAAAGAACTTTACTACAAGACTCCAAGACTCATATGCATCGGTGTGCTATTTTTACAAATATTTCTTTTTTACACTGTGCTCTATCATCTCTGGAAGTTAGACGAAGGAATTTTTTGATCGTTGATATCAGATTCACCCACCTACAGTAGACTATATATTGCACAGGTTAATAAGTTTTTTATAAGCAGTAAGGTAAGTGGGCTTTACGTCTCGTCGACACACAACTTGGTACAATGACAGGAGCTGGGAGAGGAGTCGGCCATGACCTTTTCAGGGAACCATCCCAGTATTCGCTTGGAGAGATTTCGGGAAACCATGGAAAACCGAAATCAAGGTGGTCGGATACGGGGATCGAACCCGGGTCCTCCCAATGCGAGTCCAACGTGTTAGCGTTGCGTCACTTCACTCGGTTTTTATAAGAAGTCTCAACAGCTCACGGACTGCTTGCTGTCAAAGCGGTGCATGAAGTCTTGGCCAGCGATTTGGGCCCCACGCGGCTAGTTTTCTCTGCCACCCGGCTAAGAAACGGACATTCCCATCAACACCACCAAGCTTACTCCACGATGCACCCAGCTGGTCTCGTGAACCATCCAGCTGTATATTTTTGTTGGGGAGAACACTGATGTTAATACGTTCTTGGCTTGGGTCGCGTCCTACTCTAGTCGGCCTTAGTCTGGTCGGCCAGCTTCCGTAGCGTAGTCGGTTAGAAAAGCCTGTCTACATCACGAGATGTCCTGGGATCGAATCCCGGCACGGCCAGGGATGTTGTGTTGTCCATTCACCTCACATCACATTCGGCGGCTCTTAAGAGTGCATGGTTTACAATTCAGCGCTAAAAAAGCATCAGCTCAGAATTGTAGGCTTCTCGAAGCCAATTTGCAAAAATCAATACACAGCAATCCTAGACAATAGTCTCTGCCAGCTTTCTGAAAAAAAATTTTCCTCGAATAACGTATATCTGACGAACAATCTCTGACGCCGAAATCTCGTACATTTAACTGCGGCGCAAGATATCACGCTTAACAAATCCATCATTCTGAGTAAATGTTTGCTCATAAAGTTGGCAAATATAACCATCAAGGATTGTTGTTTTGTAGTTTTTCTGTATTGACTTTCAAAAACTGTGCATCTCAATTGAAGAATTGAGCGCTCATTTATCTACAATGTCATCTCAAGGACTCGTTATTAAAGGGCCGTAAAACCCCTCTCCCTGTAGTCTGGTGTGATGGCGGCTACTGCACGGACTGTCGAAAAGTTGTCAAAGAAGCAACATGCGACGCTGTCTAATAATATATTATTTATCATTGGATCAAAGCTGCCAAACAATCGGGGAAGACTCATAAGCATACAGGTACAAGAAACCCGTGTAAACCAAGCAACAACTATACGCGTTTATGACAAATCAACGAGGTTAGCCTGCGGTTTGGGTAGCATTGAAATTTGGGGCGCTCGAACAGTAACCCGGGTAAAGTTTTCACGCGTTCAGTAAGTCAAGAGAGCTACTACTCTAGAGGAGGGCAAAAACCGCAACGAAATTGAACTGTAAGCACGGTATTTAAAATGTCAAAGAAAGAATCACGAAACTAAGATTATGTGCAACATTAATCAAATGTGTAAACATATATAACATACGTATGTTAAGTTTTAATTCCATTCTTTATAATCCCGTATAGCTCGTAAGTGTCTAAATATATCACCCGAAGATCACGAAAACATGGTCACATAATTTAACAAACATACCTTACTCCAGTAGGGTCTCATGTAGAGCATAAACACATACCAACACGCACTTGCAAACTTCTCCCCCGAGCGTCACTATGTACTGTGTCGCGGACTAATACATCCTAAGTCAGGGGGACTACTGCGAAAAATTTCCCCCAACAGGGACTTGACTCGCTCTGATCACGAAACAGGCCAGAGGGGGGAAAAAGTACCTGGGGTCCGAGACATAGGCGGCTGATAAGAATCACTGTGTCGAAGGAAGCTGCGCTCTATAATCCTGGAAGCGTTTCAGGCCGTCTAATGGGCTTTCAGTGTCGGGGGAGCAGTACAATACGGAGGAAGCTGGCCCGTGTCTGATCGTAGGCAAACGCGATCCTCTCACCAGGTGTAATGGATACCGTCGCGCTGAAAAGAAACACCAGGTAGACTATGGTCCCGCCTCGCGTTTCTTTTGGGGTCAGGTCGTAGGGGAGTGCCCCTCCTATTGTAAACTTCCAGACAGACAAGCCACCCTCCCGTCCCTTTACCATCCCCCTACCACCCCATAAAGTTCCCCATTTTTCAAAGTTGTTTATTCCGCGAAGAGAACTACAACACGGCGCGCAAACACTGGGAGAGGCAACATGGGACGAAATATGTGCGAAGCATCTCACCGCCCTCCCCTCTTCCGCCGTAAATCTACGGAGACGCCTCGCGCATTTTCAGATCTTATATATATATTTTTTCCCTTTCCTTCTCTGTCTTGACGGCTATGCCCTGAATCGTACAGACGCGAGCGTGTGGCCGTGAATTTACGATACCGTGTTCCTGTTGAGTTTGAACAGCCGGGGAAAAAATTTCTCCGCTTCGGAACACATCTAAGGTTCGAACGGTCTTCAACCAGAATTTCGCGCTGATATTTATGACTCTTTCTGCATTAACTCACGTTTTATTCACAACATATGAAAATTATTTGCAAGCAAAAAACTGTAATGTAATGTATGCATACACAAGCTAGTGTTTTAATACACAAAATGAAGATAAAGTATTACATAAATACAAACTTCAAAATCACGTTTTGTTACACATAATTATGCACATAACCTAATAAGTTATAAATACTGTGTTTTCAAGCTTTACTGAGAATGAGGAGCAGAAGTTCTTATATTACAATTAAATAGTCTACTTCTAATTTGCGTTCAAGTAGTAAAATCACTATCATCACATTGTCAAATTTCAAAAAAATATTTATGTTTTTATAGTTGTTTGTACGACTCATTTGAGGATGCTATAATAACACCGCATTAATCCACAAAAATCATAGAACTACATCTTAAAAATTATCAAGAGACGGAAATACCAGGAAGGAGAAATTTATGCGTTAAAACGTGCGCTCTTTACCGTGAACAATTTATGAGTTGGCACGCAAAATTAAGGCTAATATTCGCGACTTAAAAAAAAAAAAAAAAAAAAAAAAAAAAAAAAAAAAAAAAAAAAAAAAAAAAAAAAAAAAAAAAAAAAAAAAAAAAAAAAAAAAAAAAAAAAAAAAAAAAAAAAAAAAAAAAAAAAAAAAAAAAAAAAAAAAAAAAAAAAAAAAAAAAAAAAAAAAAAAAAAAAAAAAAA
>PNEQ01077180.1:20673-32375 GCA_003012365.1 Medauroidea extradentata | reverse complement strand
GACGTCAGGTATAAAACAAGATAACTTCACATGCTTATAGAAATCAAAAATGTTAGTTTATAATCAAATCTAAAAAAATAGCTATATATGTAGTTTATAACAATTTTTTTTTCTACGAACCTTCCAAAAGCGATGATGCGAAATGTTAATGCGATAAAAAATACTCATAGCTTTAGCAATATCTGAAATCTATTAATTACTTTGCTATTTGCAACAGGTCTTCAGTTTAATCCAGAATTTAAATACGTGGCGTATTGCACTTCAGTTTCGTAACTAAACAAAAAACAGTTAAATAATAAAAAATCTTCAAAGGGGACATTGTGCTTTTAATTTGTTAGTGATGAACTATCACGTCGCCATGAACCGTCATCATAAAAATAAATAATAATCATCAATCATCATTTCTGTCAGTCCTCATCAAATTATCAATATTATTAATATTATTTTAATTTTAAATACGAGTTCATTTTAACATACGAAGTTTTTTTTAAATTTTAACCTCTTCAGGCCCACTCTCATTAATTTTATACGTTGTTTGCCCATTGTTTCAAATAAGAAATAGTTGGAGTAGCACTGTAATTATCATGGAGGTAATACTATTCAGGAGATGGCTTCATGTGATGTATTTGAAGTAGATTTTTTGGGTGACACATTATGGCACTGAGGCCTTTTGAAGTTATTTACATTTGTGTTTATTATCCTTTACATAATTAAAGCATCTCAGATGTTGATGCAATTACGCTGTGTAACTAATAACATTTGTTAACAACTTATTTACTGGAAACAGGAAATTGGTTAACGAACGTATCACATAAAGCTAAGCTGATGAATATGAGGTCGCCATGTTGTGTCACCCAAAAATGGCGGCTTCATGTACGCCCCATACATTTCCATAGGCACGGCCACCCCCTGATAATTAGGATGGCCCGATGCTCTTCGTTCTTAACTCACGAGTTGTAGGTTGGAAGTGAATATATTTTGGTCAGCATTCATCGAGACCTTTAGCGCTGGTGAAGAGCGACATGATGTGAGTATGGGGAATGAAGAGGCGGGAGAAACGGGAAGTACTCGAGAAAACCCGCCTACCAGCGGCATCGTTCCGCACGACTTCCACATGGGACGCAGATCGCCTAGGTGGGAGGCGAGAGGTCTGGCCCCTCGACCACAGCGGGCCCTTGTGGGTTGGAAGATCCGTGAGAATGACACAACCATTGACAGCGTAAAGCAGCAGCTAGATGAGGAATAGCTAGGGACCTGAAAAAAAACAGCGTTTTCTTTTAGGCACAAGATAGAATTCCACGAACTTTTAAGTTCATGTCCCTTTCACAACTGGTCCTTGACTTATAAGACACCTCGAGTCAAGTAGCAGACCCAATAATAAAAATGTAACTAAATGCAGGTCCACATCATGTATCAGCGAGCATCTAATGGAGAAGAGCTTATGTGCGCTTGAGTGCACATATATTATTGGAGGCTAGCTTACAGGTCTGTGAATCCATGCATTTTTCCAGTATCTAGGAGTAGCTCAGCCACCAGAAAGCCAGTGACAACATTGGGCACCGAGACGCACGTGTAATATACCGACCATAGAAGCCGACGAGATACTTATACAATACCCTTGTTTTCCCAGATGTCTGCTGCAGTTCCTCAGTATGTTCGTGTGCCTCAAGACGTGAACAGATCTAATTTCCCGAAACGTCGCATCTGTTGTCGTCATGGCAAGCCTGCTACTTTTGACACGTTTTCTCCTTGTTGTGTCGTTTGTGTTGACATACATTCGTGTCTCTTCTCTTTTGTGCTGCAGTCGTTCTTGTCATCAATTTTTGCCGCCGTTTTTCATACACCCTATTTTTTCTGTTTATTGTCCTTTTGTTTTGTCTTTCTTCACGCAACGACTTTTATTACATTCCGTAATTAATTTGTGTTGTTATTGTTCTATTTTTTATTTTTGTTTTCGTGTCGTCTTGTGTGATACGACTACATTCTTTCCCGTAATTGTGTGTATGTTATGTTTTATTATCCTGCTTTTTGTTTTATTGTAGGGTTTTTTTGGAACACGACAACATTCACTCGCAATTGCGTATGTCAAAGAAACATACACATTTGAATGCACAAAGAGATTAATTTAAACGTAATTGGTAAAGCGATGATCTCTTTTCCCTCTGTTATCGTATCCACTGCTGGAAATGAACTATCTTAAGAAGTATGAGCAAAAAGTAATTCACTTTTTCTTCAATAATAGCACGGAGAGCAGATGGTTTTACGAAATAATGTCAGCAGTCTACAACACAGCAAGTATCAAGCAAATAAAAATGATTACTTGAAGACCAGTAAAAAAAAATATCTCGCCCAAACGCGAAAACGAAAGCATAGTCGTTGACGTTTCCTCCTTTTAAATTATTTATAATAAATGAACCCTTTTCCTGGGTCTCAAAAAAGCTGTAACCTTTGCAATTTTAGAGCAAAAATCATGTCGGATTCCAGAAAAAAAAAAAAAAAACATTTGGCACTACATACAAAGAGCTAGCTTTTGTAGATAACAATCATACGCAGCTATTTAATTCTTGATAAGCAGATACCGAAAATTTTCCCGACAAGACTTTTATACCAGAATGTTTGAATACCTGTACGTGCACAAATGCAGCTCTGCTTCATAGTCAGTAACTGGACTCTTACTCTCAAGATTATTGGGCTTCTAGTCCCAAGTCACATACGTACACTGTAATAAAATTTAGGTAAATTTACTCTACATGTAATGGAAGCTAATTACCTCTACAAGTGAGGGAAAATTACTCGACACGTGTCAAGGAAAGTTAAACAACTGGTAATGTAATGTTTCATTACATATTGGTAGGACAATTTTACATAACGTGGGAGCGAAACTTCCGAGTGGTTTGTGTGGCGAATACACTACCTTGAGGAAATTTCCACACATATTCGGATATCAAGATTTTCCTCTCAAGGTTTGGGAATATTACCATACATATGATGAGTAATATTACTAACTTCTTTTACAGTGATGGTGTTGCAGTAACCTTGTTCTGATTGGTTCAGTCAGAAGAGACGTGTCTGCACAAATACACTCTGCCAATAGACATGTATAGGCTGTTCAAGATAAACTGAGCACTTCTTATGATTTTCTGCGAGTCATTAAGCCGTCTTTACTATTTGAAATACAAAAACTTCCGTGTAACTAAAGACTAGGGCCACGATTTGGTCGCGAAAAGATTTTTGCCCCACTTTGTTTCAGTGACTCACGTGCACATCGGCAGTTCTGTTTCAAGGTTATTGGCAGCGTGTCTTTGTTCAGACACGTTTCTCATTTGACTGCACCAATCAGAATAAGATTATTGTGAGTCTGTAGGTCTATAATTTGCCAAGGCCAGTGAGAGTAAAATCATCCAACCACAGACGATGTAGCAGAGCTGCAGGTGTGCACATGACGCATCGAAACCAAATGTTGCAAAAATCTTTTCGCCATAAAATCGTGGCACTACTAAAGACTATTGTAAACATTTCACAACTTTCATAACTTTTCTTGTATAACCCCAATAAAGAAATTTTTTTTTAAATTACTGTACGCGTTGGGTAGTACTCAGTTGAAAGCGAACTACCTATATTAGAGCTGCACACACAAACGTCAAATGCATTGAAACAAGTGATGCAAAAATTTTAGTCGCTCTTGATATGTTGCAGTAAGTCTCATATTTTATAATTATTATCAAATAAGGAAAGATTTACAAATTTCAAAATGTTTGTCCATTATCTGACGGTATTCTGTTTTGTTCATGAAACAGAAACGAATACATTACTTTGTTTTTATCCTGACAATGAAATCCAAAATAGGGATTTTATGTGGCGTTGCAGTACGTGGTTTTATATATTACTATCGGAAATATTACTATAGTTTATTTCTCATAGATGTAAATAGTTAACAAGTAACTGACTATATTACGGGAGTTTACTGCCACATTAGAAACTTTAATATATTTTTTTCTAAATTTAATACTACATATCTAAAAATTCAACAAAAATGGTATTTAACAAAAATGTTTAAGCCATTGGTTTTTCAATCAATCTAAACACACGTAAACAAATTTTAGGCAACGCGTTGCATTGACAGAGTAGCTAGTGTTTAAAACTAATACAATGCAATTAGGGCCTATATTATTTTATTAATTTTAACAATAGATAGCCAATTAAAACTCAGTAAGTACAAAGTAGGTACAAATTATAAAAAAGGGAAATGCAAAACAATTAATGTCTTTTTTTATTTTTATATTAGTACTAGGTATTGTTTTCTTATTTTATACATAAATTGTAATTAAATCTTCCTCTGAGGAAATTTGTGTATCTCTCATAGTTTTTGCGTAATGAGTCGCAAACGTCAAAATTTGTACTTTACGGTTTTATGTACGCCACTAAAACCAACTGACATACCAAACCGAAAAAAATCACAGTGTATAACAATGTTGTAGGCTATGAATTGACATATATAAAAAAATAAATATTTTTGTATTTAAAAAATGCTGAATTTTGAAATGAAAATTAAATTTTTTTAAAAATACAAAAATTATTATTTTTGGTTTTAAATTTGTTAACTCACAGCCTACAACATTGTTATACACTACGAATTTTTTCAGTTTGGTATGTCAGTTGGTTTTAGTGGCGTGCATAAAACCGTAAAGTGCAAATTTTGATGTTTATGACTCATTACACAAAAACTATGAGAGATACAAAAATTTTCCAAGGGGGGAATTAATCACAATTTATGTCTAAAATAAGAAAAAAAAATATCTGGTGCAAATATATAAAAAAACGACGTTGAAAACTGAGGTGAATCGCGCCCTTGACATCTATAATTCAAATTTCGTGATATTTTATATTCTATGTTGTGTTTGTTCAGAATTTTAAGAAACGTCATGAAAAAATATGCGAAATCTTAGGGTGGAATATTCATTGCGATCTTTGATTAATTAACTTTTTGCTATAATTTTTGTTTTCCGATATATTTTTGTATACATTTCTGCGACAGTGAACGTAGCATTTGTAGCATATTTCTTTAACTTAGCTTATGGTATTTCTGATAAGACAGTTAGTAAAACAACTTTCAGTAATCTCGCAAGGCAAATTTATTAAGTATTTCGATGCTATATTTAAATTGTCAACCAATTATTACACTACGCTATATTATAGGCTCATGTAAAAAAATTAGTTTTGAAATATAAAATAAATGTATACAAAATGGCGGCGATTGTTTCACCCTAAGTCACTGATGTTTATTTTAAAGGTAGGGTAGTTTTCGTCGATTAATACCACGCTGATTAACTACGCGATATTGAATAGAATCAAAAGAATTAATCTAGGGAACACATTACGCATTCGTACTTTCCATGACGTAGCTTTTCATATGACATTTACCCTACATGTACTGATTCATTATTCCGTTTGGATTACAGGGCTCTGTTTGGATTGCTAGGATTTACTTTGACTCAATACTCTCTAGCTAACAACTATCGTTCTGCTGCGTTAATGAATTGGTAGGTCCACATCTATCACAAGACGTAACTACTCACATTGCCTGAGAAGAGGCTGGCCTGAGCAAAACACTGTTTTCATTGCAGGAATAAAAACTAGTTTTTTGTTTGTGCCGAAATTCTGTTTAATTGGTACTTCTACTTCTGATGACAAATTGTTACGAACAATTTTATCTCAATTGTTAATTAAAAGGGGATTGTTCCCTCTGGCCTTGGTTTTATTAGTATTATTTTTTTTGCTCGATAACTTTTGATTCACTGGATACATAGATAAAAACGATTTACTGAAATTGTTGCAAATTCAATCTTCATTGTTTTGCAACGACAAACAGCTGACAAAACAAATTGATTTACTTACGGGAGCCACTACAGTGATCACAAAAGTAATCAAACCTACGCCGTATGGATTTCAAACAGTGAATGACTTTGTACATCAACGTGAAAAACGTAAAACAATGTATATATTCCCCGACTTATACGCTATATTACCAGTTTCGATGTAATTGCAATTAAGTGTAAATAAAGTAACAAAAATAAAGTGGGTCGGACATCAAATAACCAAAGTTATTTAATATATAGTTTACACCATTCAATGTGAAACTTCATTAATGAAAGCACGATTGTGACTATTAAAGAAGTTCATGCAGCCTCAGATAATATATTGATAACAATCACGATTTACTACCATCGCGTAAACTGGTCTTTGAATATTGTGTAACTGTGAAGAATGTCCGTGCTTAGTTCGCCTTTTGTTTTTCTCACCAGAGCGCAACAGTGAAGACTAGATAATAAGACACGGAGGTGTTTACAGCATAAGGAAAAAACGAGCGAGAGATTATTGGTCAGCGCTTAACATCGAGCTCTTTAGCGCTGATGAGAGGTGACATGTGAGTATGGAGCGGCACCGGAGTGAAGGGGCGGGGGAAACGGGAGATCCCCGAGAAAACCCGCCGACCAACAACATCGTCCGGCACGATTCCCACATGCGAAAATCCGAGTCGAACCCGGATCACCTTGGTGGGAGGCGATTGGTCTGACCATTCGGCAACCGCGGCCCCAAGAAAAAAAAAAACGAAACGCGTATTTCATTTATGGTACATAATACTGCCAAGTAATAAAATAAAAACTGCATTACTTCGTGTATTGGAAGTATAGCTTTCAATTTCGATATGAATTAAAACAAAAAAGAAAATACGTATCAGGATAAACTGACCATGCATCGTGATATACCTTAGTGATAAATAGAGGTACGTCAATTTCGCGGATTCATCTGGCAGCAGCCTAGACTTGTCAGTCCTATACACCCACTGGCCACACTCCATTATATATTGGCTTATAACCGTACGAGCAGGTAGCAAGCGATAGCACTTCGCGTTATTTCCTTATTTACTATTGGCTTACAGTAGTCAAACGCGTTTCGTAACAGCCGCCAGCAAGTCACAGACATGACAGTGAAGTATACGTAATTGGCGTTCAACCTGACCTGGAATGTATCTGCGAAATTTACGTACCTCTAGTGATAAACCTCTTTGTGGTATTCACAAAACTGGGAAGGATCTGTACTACGAGTTCACTATGTTACGAACAGAGAACAGGCAGGTGTAGTTTCAGCAATAAGTGACAATGTATGAAATATAAGACCATATTTAAAATGTTAAGTTCTAAGCGTCAGCATCACGAAACAGGGGGGTTTACCCTACGTCAAAATAGGTCGGTAAAGCCAATCTGTGAGGGATCATTCCCTCTTATGTAGGCTGCCGGAGAATGGGTAAAGGCGTGTAGGAGGGGGGAAGAGGTTGCGAATTATTGTTCACGAACAAGCAATGGAAGTTTGGGTAAATATGTACCAGGCACATCACGCAGCATCCGTAGCCTCTTGGCACATCAATGGACTGACGTACTTCTCGCCAACTAGCCTCTATGAGACATTCTGTAATGACACTATCATTAGTGACGTGATATTAAAGATAAAAAGGTGTTGTATACGTCTGTACTTTTATTTATTCTGCGTGAAGATGTTCTTATCTCAATAGCAAAACAAAATCTCACAGTTTCGCCATTTTAAGTCGCGAGTAAAAATAAACGTTAGAAAAAAAATTAACAACATGTCTCATCAACAACAAACACCAAACACCGGTGCTCTAAGATTTTATTATTAAGTACCCCACATTGTGTGTACGTACACACTATTTAATATATCTATGTATATTAGTTGAACCACTTTTTTACACTCCTCAACAGGTACCTGGAAAAATTGCTGTGAAATGCAGCAAGGTGTAAAAAGAGGTAAATTACTAATGTAAAAGCAACGAATGGGACTACAAAAAAAAAAAAAAGGCGTAAAATGAGGTAAAGTGTAAAAACAGAGGTGTCGTTTTACAAAATTTTTTCAGGTCTCTATATTAAAAAGTGTAAAAAAAGGGGCTCCACCATATATTATATATTTATATATATATAGGATGTATATAAAATAGGCTGTGAATTGTCTGTGTGTGTTGATTTTTTCAAGTTGATAGGCTATAAAAAACAAACATTATGATTCCTGTTTGTTTTGAACATTTCATTGTTGGTATTTGCCATCATAAGTCATGAGTGAACAGTACTATGTACAACTCTAAATAACTCATTACTTTCAGCAGAACATTTTCAGAAAATATTCGCTGTTAAGTAAAAAAATAAATAAAGAAATTCTTTGTAAAATAGTTACCAAATTCTCCTTTTAACAGTACAGATGAAAAACTTGATGTGTGCAACACATTATTGCACAAATTTTTATCTCCATTTTAGAAGAGACTCAAATTCTACTTTACTCTTTACTCTATTGCAAAGCGAGAAAATTAGTTTAAGACATAGTGTGACAACCAGCTAGAATTTTTCCCTGATTTACGTGCTCATTTTACTCAAAATAAAGTGGCGACAGTTTATTATAATAAAATTTGTTTAAAAATATTTTTACTGGGCTATGGCAAAATACAGTTGTTTGGTAATTGCTTTCAACAAGACGGTATTAGCAACTGGTCGCTTTACCGTGGCCAGCCTATACAGATCCACGAGCGCGCAGATGGAGGTCAGAGGTCAGCCCAAGAGCTCTGCGCTTGTTTTTAAAATGGGATACCCCCGGGCTCCTCTCTAAGGGCCGCAGGCAGAGGTAGCGAGTGTAAATCTGGCCGGGATCGTCTAACCCCGAGGGGCAGTAACGGATATCTTCCTCCCTCGGTTCTTGCCCCTCACCCTCCCGGGGACTCGTGCTCCAACACCAGCAGGAAACACCGAGCAGGAGTTTCTCTCCTTGCCCGAGAAGAACACGGGCGATTAGAGTCGTGGGGCAACTTCCACGCGCACAACTTGCAAGGCGGGGGGCTCCTTGCTAATGACTCGCAATTGAAGTAATGTTCCGCTGCTCCCGAGAACTTCCTTCCCTCGGTTCCTCGAGAACTATCCCGACGACGACTGCAGGGAAGGAGATTCAGCGGATCGTCTCGCCCGAGCGACGATCGGTCCGATCGTCTAGAGCCGTTTACGAAAAGTCACCCTGTTGGCTCGAGGTAGAGTGAAGTTTCAACTAAAACCATTTAGAACGCGACCCAAGTGAAGTCTACGTAACGTGAACCGAGCAAGTTGCTGGCATGAGTTCGGTCGCAGCCAGGCTAACCTCTGTTGATTCACCATCCTGGTCACGTGACCGAGAAACGGCGTTAACGGAAAAATCACTCGGTTAGCCCGGATGAAGTAAAATTTCAAACAAGAGCCATACAAAAAAAAGTGGCCTGGGTGAAATCTGCTTGTGTCTAAATAGTGACCCGGGCAAATTACGGAAATTTACCTGGATAATACAGTAAATTTTCAACTATATTCATATAAATAAGTGACCCAAGTGAAGTCTGTTTGCGCCCAAATAGTCACCCGGGAAAATTACTTGCATCTGTATGATATCAAACTCACTCACCTCTGGTTAACCAGGATCCCAGTAACGTGACCGAGAAATGGTGTTTATCAACAGCCACTCCGTTAGTCAGGGCAGAGAAACATTTCAACTCTAGTCGTTTAAAAAGTCATAGAAGTGAAGTTTGCTTTGCGTCTAAGAAAGTGACCAGAGATTATTGTTTGTAAGTGTTCGGTACATTCCGAAACTAACCTTAGATTATCCGAGGAAACCTATAGCTAACTCCAGAAAGTTACTTTTCGTAAACGCCCTAGGACTTTCTGCGTTGAAACACTTCATGTCAGACTTTCCCTGCATCCGCCAAGATCAGTATAGTTTTTCGAAGTTACTCAAGGCAAATGCTTAATTTGTTCCTTAGCGAAAAATGGTGCCACAGAGAAGAAACTAAAAAAAAATCACTATAGGATTATCCAATTAGAAATTATTATCTAGGACATACTCGCCGCTTAGCCAGAGAGTCTAGCTCAATATTACCCAAAGGGTTTCCGAATAGGAGCCTCCGGTTACAATAAACGGAACTTAGCCCAATGGTCGCCACTAGACGGCACTAGGTCAGACTTAGATGTTACCACCAAACTTCTAAACGAGTTTGTAAGTTTGAAAGAGTCGTTAAGAGTAGTGTGATCAAACTGAAATAGAAATTATTTGTTTTCAGATTTAAGGTGAACTGCGAAACCGTAACACACCTGAGGGAAATCATGCGATACCAGAAGACCTGCTCATCCGCAAGCTGCCTGCCCTTCCAGCGCTTGGTTTGTGAGAAAACCAGGACTTCTAAGCTTCCAGTCTCGGCCGTGGTGGCGCTGCAGGAGGCGAGCGATACGTACCTGGTGGGACTGTTTACGGACACATATTTGTGTGCCATTCACGCAAAGAGGGTCAACCATCATGCCCAAGGACATCCAGCTAGCTCGGCGAATCCGTGGGGAGCGTGCATAAAGCAGCTTAGACAGCCTTCTCAAACTAAATACCATAGCAGAATATCTTGTGCAAGGTACCGCAACTCACAGGGAAGGAAGGATTCTATTCGTAGCTGTGCGCTGGTCATGTGACCAATAGTATGGCCTAGAGATAGGAGTAAACTTTAATTACACTGTGCGAAGACGAACTTGGCGAGTCATAGAGCAGTCATTAGCACGTTTTTAAACTCATCGCAAATGCCAGGTATTCAGAAAATGTAACATTTAATTATTTTTATCGCATTAGCAGTTGATAAAAGGAATTTCAATACGTATATTTTTTTCTCACAAAATGTCTGTTGAATACTAACAGAAGCTATAGGTCCTTCGGGATAAAGTGAGCACTAAAGATTTAACCTTTGAAAAAAATCACTAGCCATTACTACATATAAGTCACCATTAGCAAAAGTTACTTTACTGCTTGTATGGTTGGTAGCGATTCGTCGCATGTAGTACCATGTATTTTCCTATTTGAATACAACATTATTGAAAGAACACCAGATGAAATCGATCTCTCTGTATTTAATATACTTCAAAATATTTATTTATGATCTTATTGACATTCCTACTTACAGTACAATTAGACTAGATTAGCGGCAGGAGAATGTGACGCTGTCGTCGACCTCACGTCATCTTGCTCGTTACAGCTTGCGCCGCGCTTCAGACAGTTCAAAGTTCCACCGACAGGTGGCATCAGAGGTAGGTTCTCGCCATGGCCTTGGTTCTCGCCGTTTTTTCGCCGCCACGCCATTTGCATCATTTGCGTGTGTGTATATATTGTCTCTGCGTGTGTTTGTCCGTTGTGCGTACATACAGATTCAAAAGTATTCGAAATTACTGTGAATATTATTGCCAAACTATGTGAAACCATCGGTATTCTGTAAATTATGTTTTACGTTTGCCAGCCTAGAAACAACATACTTTTTATTTCACATACTAAGAAAATACGTTATTTATTGTTTCTGAAGTGGTGCGTCGTCGTTGTTCGTGGCAGTAGAACTGAACGAAACTTGAATTCTTGAATTGCGTGTGTCATGTCTGCTTTTAGTGGCGGTTTTAAGTTGCAAATTCAAATAAAATATGCCAGCATTTACGAGATTCGGAACGGCAATAGTGCATGTTGTTTAAATTAGTCGATGGAGAGAAACCAGCGTTATGAGACATTAACGCGCAGGTATTTATAACTAAGGTTACTTTTTACTATATTTTATATTCAGCCCCGTTCATTTAATGAGTAAATATTGTAGCTAAAATGTATCGGAG
>PNEQ01077180.1:0-20573 GCA_003012365.1 Medauroidea extradentata | reverse complement strand
ACATGTCTCCTACAAGGAGAGAACTGTGAGGGACATGTTTTTACATCACAGTTTTGATATTTTACCACGAGATATAGCATGACAAATCTCATACAAAATGAAATCTTGCGTTATGAAAATACCGCTTAAGCAACCTGCCCCACTGATTTTGGGAGGAATAAACCGTTACACACCTTACATCTCATTTGTAGATCCTACCACTCTATCCCTTGAGACTGAAGGACCTGAAGGACGTGGTAGTTCAGAAGTTGCTGCCAATCTTTCCGTAACTCTCCGCAGGACAATATAAAACTACCGGGAACTCACGTCTTTGTACAAACAACTGAGGGTGTAACATTTTAAGTATGCTTATGTAAAACTGCACTACGTATAGGGTAAACCTACTGTATACGGCTTTGAACGTCAGTAACGGTAATTTATTAAATATTTTGATTGTTACCTTGCATGTGGTATATTAGTTACTCATTGCCGAAACTACACATGCCTGCTCTGTGTTGGTAACCAAGTTAACTCTGTGTGCAGATCTTTCGCCACTTTAATGAAGCCCGCAAAGTGGTTTACCACGATATTAAGTGTACCACGGTATACGGTCGGTTTATTATACTATTAGTGGCTAGAAATATAATCTTTGTACTGGACCGTATGGCGAATACTGTCTGCACCATCCTGTATGCGCACATATAACACATCCATGGTGTTGATCTACAACCTCGCATGTCTGGACAGGAAAAAGCACTTTAAAAATATAGTAATCACAGTATATCTCGTAATAACTGTTCAGACATCTCTACCATACAAGAACATAAATTAAAAATTATGTAACACGCATATTAATCAATATATAGGTATAAAAGTGATATACAAGTTTGCTGTATGCGAGAAATTGCTTTGTTTCGACATACGAGGTTGCAGTTCAACGCCATCGACATGATATTTTTAAAAAGTGTAACACACATCATTTTTATTATGTAAATATAAGACTAAGTCAATTAAGACATGACCAAAACATGTGTGTTACATTTATATATGCTTGATAATAGCTTTGCAATGCAATGATGAAATCACTAAATACGTTTTTTAATTATACGGTATTGCGACAGTTTAATCTAGGACAGATATTCTTTTGAGACAAAACCCGTAATATGCTTGTATATATAAGTTATATGCACTCGGGCAATATAATGTAAGAAGTGATTATGTACCAAATATGAAAGCTATATTCCCACAGAAAAAAAAAATGCTTAAAATAGGAATCAAGTGGTGGACAATAAAAATAATTAAGTATAAAATAACCAGTGTATTATTAATTAAAGTGATGTTTCCGTATTCCAACAGAGACGCAGGTAGTGCAGAAGGCTTTCTCACAACGACATGGACACATCACAATGTGCGAATGGCACTTGCGGATAAACATATTCGGGGGAAATGTTCTTGTATTGAGCAACACCGCACCTCTATAGGAGTCCAGAGATGAACACTCCCTTCTCTGCCCAGCTTCTCTTTCAGACTTAACCCTCGCTGACCAAGCCGGCGGAGCAGAAACATCGTGGTGGTCGCAGGGGGCGAGGCGGTAAGGGCGTGAAACAGACAAGTGTCGCTGGGAATGGCAGCAGACCATCCCCCTAACAACGTCCCAGCAGCTGAACAAATACCCTGGGCTCCTCTCTATGGTCCTAGTATAGTCAGAGAGAGAGAGAGTCGGATAACGGATCCTCTTTAAGTTCGGAAACTACAATGTTCGTGTAGGGCTGTTATATAGCAATACTATGGCCATAATATTACCGGGGCAGCGGTGGTGCAGTCCTGCAATCCGGGTTAGATTCCCGATCAGATCGTTCCGATTTTTGTATATAAGTATCTTGGCTATACTATTTTCTCGGGGTCTCCCCTTTCTTATCTCCTAGAATTCTGACCATGCTTCACTATCATACCATCTTACCTCAACCAATGATCAGACCGTTTCGGAGATGGGCTTATTTCTCGGGCATAGCTCTTAGCCCTACCTTCAAATTTTCTATTATAATCCGTGCTGACTACACTGCGCGAGGCGCTCATCACACTTCATATTGTAAACAGGGATAAGGTAATTCGCGGATACAGACTGCAACACGTTAATAAGTGACCAAAACTCAGCAGAAAATACTTTCGAGATAGGTCTAAAATATACTGTAAGCGGGAATGTTGAGTACGTTGTTTGCACTATCATGCCAATTTTCACGTAAACAAACGATATGACGATTTTTTACCAAAAAGGTATTTTTTCAACTTATTTCTTACACCATATATTCACTTGGCATATAGAGATGATGGTGTATCGTGAAAATCATTCGTACCAACACACCATTGAAAACACTTGCGGTTTCTTGTTACATGTATAGTTGGGTGATACACGTCTGACACAACGTAGCTACCTCCAGGCCAATGATAGGTAGAAGCACGAGTATTTCGCGTATTGATTGTAGGTCAGGTTGAACGCCAATAACCTGTATATCACTATAACTTCCGAGATTAGACGACAGATATATTGACACACCTTTGAAGGTTGCAAGCCAGTAGTAAATAATAAAATAATTGGTCGGGCTATACCCACTTGTACGGTTAGGAGCCAATGGATATTCGACTTTGGCCAGTGTGTGTATAGGACTGAGAAGTCTAGACTGCTACCAGATTAATACGCGAAATACTCGTGCCTCTAATGATAGACATAATTAGAGGTACGTAAATTTCGCAGATACATTCCAGGCCAGGTTGAACGCCAATTATGTATACTTCATTGTCATGTCCGTAACTTGCGAAACGCGTTTGACTATTGCAAGCCAGTAGTAAATAAGGAAATAATGCGAAGTGCTATCGCTTGCAATCTGCTTGTACGGTTATAAGCAAATATATGATCGATTGTGGCCAGTGGGTGTATAGGACTGACAAGTCTAGGCTGCTGCCAGATGAATCCGCGAAATTGACGTACCTCTAGACATAATGTATTACAATACGGGGGTTCTGAATGGCTCAGTCAAATAGGGTAACAGACCTACATACAAGTAAAAGCCAGTCATTTTATGACATGCTGAACTTACGTTGAAACCCAGCAACGAGTCGAGTTTTCCGGCGATAAACCATCATCTGTAGTTAAAGTTTATCCACGAATTACCAGACTTTCTGAATATGTAAAATGTTGAGCTCTGTTACTGTAAGTCTCGTAACACCAGTATACATCTGAGCGTTTCTTACAAGTGTATAGTAACTCTGCCACTGTGATGCGATATATATATATATATATATATATATATATATATATATATATATACACACGCACACACGGCCGTCTTAACGCTAGTGTCCGCTGTAAACGGCTATTCTACTCGATGAACAGATCTTTCGCGCCCGGCCAGGCCGAAGAACTAATGAGTAGAAAAATGATGGTAAATTGCGAAAATGATTTGTGCCAACATACCCTTGAAAACGCCGTAGTTTCTAGCAACTTATACGATTCGTTGATATAATTTTGACACAATGTAGCTGTTTCCAGACCAATAACAGGCATCGAACATTGCAATATCGTTATCCGTATTGGCTTAGTCAAACAGGGTAACAGCTCCAAGTACAAGCTAAAGCCAGTAATCTTCTGGTAAGCTGAACGTGTGTTGAAATCCAGCAAATAGACAAGTTCCCCCTCGATAAACCATCCTATCTACTAATTAGATGTGATAACCTAGGAGAGTGAATGCGAGCAGGGCCAGAATGAGAAGGAGAAGAAAACGCCTGCGTCGCTCTCGTTAGTTGCATTTTGATACTAAATAAATAAATAAAAAATCGGCAAATTCCTATTTCAAACGTGTAGCAAGTCTGCACTGTCCTCTCCGGGCGCGACCGATACTATACAAATTTGTTGGCGACGCTCAAGATGATAATTACATCGCCAGCGGTCTGCCGCTCTAACTTATACCGTTATACAGCATTTCTAAATAACTTGTCAGAATCACACTGTGCTAAACTACGGTCCTTTACACGAAACTCGTACGCATCGCGATGCTCGAACTGAAGACGGCCATCGTTCTCCGCGTCTTCCCAACGTCTGTACTAACCGTTAAAAATCTTCATCGCGTTGGTCCTATTTGGCGCCAAAATCCCCGCCACTGGCCTCACAGGCTTTAGTTCAGTCAGGAGAGAGGGCCTGAAAGATAGCCCCGTCCCTCGAGGACAGTAATTTGCTGCCATTTCCGTATTAATTACGTGTAAATCAAATTACATTATATTACACCTTAGTCGTTTTATTGTGTGTGTGTATATATATATATATATATATATATATATATATATATATATATATATATATATATTAGTGTATTCTCTGGTCCAGAATACTTATTGATTTGTAACTTGTCCCAATGGTAAGAATTGTTTTAAAAATTGTACAAGTGTGTAACGTTCTTTAAATTATATTCCTAAGTAGACATATATCACACTGTCTGAGCAGTTTTTGAATAATCTTGTACCTACTGAAGATATGCACCCCACTCGGCGATCTGGATAGACGCGGTCTACATTAAATTTCGGCATCATATTTTTATGTGTGTACCAGATTTGTTTCTTTTTAGACATAAACTGTGAATTAATTCTGCTCTTGTGAAATATTTTTATCTCTCATAGTTTTTTCGTAATGACTCGTAAACGTCAAAACTTGCACTTTATGGTTTCATGTACGCCACTAAAACCAAACAAAAAAAAAAATAACTACGTTGTAGACTACAAGGTCTCCTATGTAAAAACCAAAATAAAATATTTTTTATTGAAAAAAATTGCTCAAATTTAAAATTGAAATTTAAAAAAAAATGGAGAATTTTTTAAAAAGACAAATATTGTTTTTGTTTTTGCACATAAGGCCATGTAATCTTCAACATCGTTATTCACTGCAAATTTGTTAAGTTTGGTATGTCAGTTGGTTTTAGTGGGGAATATAAAACAGTAAAATTCAAATTTTGACGTTCACGTATTATTATTATTTATGTCTGAAATAAAAAAAAAATATGGTACAAATATGAAATTAAAATTGACGAAAATTAATGTAGACCGCGCTCTTAAATAATGTAAAAAAACATTGTTGATAGCCAGGTTAGCAATGTCGTTAAAGATAGAGGGAAGAGAAGTGGGGGGTGATGGAGACATCCCTTAACTCAGCTGGAGATTGTCGGGAAGCCATGGTCAACCTAAATCAAAATGACGGAACCGAACGCTAATCCAATATCGAAAAAATAAATTAAACTGTTTGGGTAAGAATGTGAACTCCACGTTTCTTTCCGTCAAGCCGACGCAGTGACCTCCGAACCACGTCGACGCAAGGAAAGAGCGCGGGCTGCGTGTCGGGCGCACGTCGACGGTAAAAATTCAATCCCGCCAAGTCGAACGACAGAGTCCAAAGGCGCAGGAGAAGAGGCAGGATAAAGGTGCCCTCAGTCCTGAGAGGAAAACGCTGGGGGGACGTCGCTTGCAAATGGCGACGCGTCGGGAAGGAACCGCGAAGGGTGAGGGGGTGCAGCGGAATTGCGAAAACAAGACGTCGACGCCGAGGTGCGAGAATGCCCCTCCGGCCCAACGGAATTCCTCTCGACCGGCGAATGTCGTCGCAGTCGGATCGCGACTACTCCTCTCTCCCTCCCAACACTCCACCCCCACCCCCAGTTTCGGCAGAAACATGCCAACCTCTTCTCCTCCTTCACACACCCCTATGGAACGGCTCCTTGCACCCTCGAGATAACCCTTTCCTTGCGTTCCCGACAGACCGACATTTCTTTCCCGCCCCGGCATACAGGCGCAGATGAAACCGGGGTCGAAGGAAAAAAAGGCGTCGACGCTGCTATTTTCCAAGACTTCCTTCCTTTCTCAGGGGCAGCTCGCAGATGCCCCCTGCCCCCCTTTTTTCCACTCGGCAGAGACCGCTACCCCACCTCTCGACCCCTTCACGGTCTCGTCCCTTAGAAACCAATAAAGAAGAGGGAAAAGTGGAAGGGTTTATATGTGCGCATAGATCATAAAATAAGCTCATTTTCCTGAGGCATTCTGGGGGGGGGGGGGGAGGTCGGAGGAGGGCGAGGCATAGAGTTGGCCCGACTGGGAGGTTCGTGTCTCCCTGCGCGAGCGACCACATTCCGTGCGGAGGTGACCAGCGACGGACTCTGAGAATATTGGCGAAATCTCTGGAATATTCCGGCATCGAGATGGTCGAGAGGAATTTCCGATGATGGTCGAAGAACGGTCCTTCCAATATTTTTACATACACCCACGTTTCTTTATAATGATTGATTCTTCGCAGACGTACATATATTTTTCCCCATCATGGTTTAAGCATAACCTCTCGAAAGTTATAATGACGGATATATTTTTTGTTACCAAATCATGTTTAATTTATTTTCGCCCATTTTATAGTAATTTTTATGTTTCAAGAGAGTGTTCAACGATAAACAGAAAATTGTTAATTTTATTTATTAAATGTCTGCCGATGATGCACTTTAATTGTTATACCCACTATGCTATGCTGGCGTGAGATGTGGAAACACTCCCACGACTGTTCTGTGACACTGCGTACTCTAAGCATTCGATATTTTATTTATATTGTAATATACGTGACCTTACCACTAGTCAGTAAAAAAAAAAAAAAAACTCCAAAACATCAGCGTATTAGCGAATTATTGTAAGAGTAAACTAAGCAAAGTAAATGGAACAAGGGAAAAATACTACGATAAAATTTTATATTTTGAAACGTTAATTATCAAAGCAGAAGAGTAAGAATTTTGAAAACATATTTTGTTTGCATATTTACGTAAATATTTGTTCCTATAAATGGTACGCCATTGAGTAACCAGTTTTAAATCTATTATTAGTTCAGTTAGTGGCAACCGTGTATCCATACGCTAACCAAGAGACTACGAGAAATACGTTAAAAATTCATACTTTTACACGTCCAAAATAAAAAAAAAAAAAAAAAACCTTTTTCAGATCCTACAAAAAGTAGGCCTACATTAAAACACTCAAACGTAGGATTACACATTAAAATTTTTCACTGTGCGTCGTTAAAAGTTTACGTTTAACTATCATAGATTCAGGGCAATAATATTTCCCTAGCTTAAATAAAATGACCTGTGAACCGTTTTCTGCATTCAAAGAGGAAAATAAGATAAGATATGGGTATTTATAAAATGATCAATGTCACACTGGCGGGCAAACACATTAAAATTTTTCTCTGTGTGTCATTTAATGTTTACGTTTGGCTATTATAGATCCAGGGCAATTATTTTCCCTAGCTTAAATAAAATGATCTGTGAACCGTTTTCCTCATTCAAAGTGGAAATAATGATAAGAAACGGGTATTTATAAAATGTTTGATGTCACACTGGCGGGTAAACTAAATTTTCCCCATCGTGGTTTAAGCGAAAACTTCCCCTTTCATGTTTGTATTGGTGCCTTATGCATCATCTTCCCGTTGGCGAGCAAAGAAAATCTGGCAAAGCCTTTATACTGGTCAACATATTTCCATGACGGCTATCTTCTTTCTCCACCAACTACAGGCTTGAGAGAAGCGAGAGACGTAAAATAAAAAGTTCATAGACGTGACGAGTTCGTACAGCAGACACAGAGCCAAAACCTTGTAAAGAGAACCACAGTTCAACAACTTCACAGCTAGCGTGGCTTCAAATCACGTGTAGGAGGTAGAATTAGAAAGCAGTGCGATCAATTTTAGGTTTCCTGGCCCCTGGCCATCCCTTTGTAGTGTAGATTAGGGTCTGTTAACAGCAGAATAACCAAATTCCCTGTCAGCGTGGAACAGATTTTACCGGAGGAACGACGGCTTATTGTTTGTGAACACGCGAGTTCCCGACGGCGGCTTCGGGAAGAGGAGGAATACATTTAGACCCGAACCAGTTTAACGTTGTGAAATATTACTGGGGGAAATTTTCTCCGAAAGTTAACAACTTGAAATAAAAACGAAGAACTGTACCCTGCAAAACCGATTAGCTTTATTAGCAAACGTCCAAATGTTTTTTCATGGAAGTATTTTTACACTCTAAAGTTGAATCTGTTAGATATGAACCACCACGGTGAAATTCCAGACGTTTCTGTTGAAAATGATGCATAGAAGTTAACGAAATCGTGTCAATTGTTTCAGAGATCAAATGCTACTGATTCGAAAGAGAATTTACTCTTATTCCTAATAAATGCCAACTGCAAGTTGACTAATTTTCAGTCAATTCTACAGGTTCATCAGCCGAAACAGATTGTTAACTGGAATTTCAGTGACTAACATTTCACGGATTGTAACCACTAATGCGGATTTAGAGAGTAGTTTTACAGCTAGCCAGCTAGAGCTGGGACTATTTGGCAGCTTTATTAATTACTTTGAGACTAGGGCCACTAATTTTTCGTGAGAATAATTTTGCCCCAGTTTGTTTCGGTGCCTTACGTGCACATCTGCAGTTCTGCTTCATGGTTATTGGCAGCGTGTCTTTGTTCAGACATATCTCTCACTTATCAGAACAATGATATTGCGACATCATACGGTTATATGCCAGTAGAACGACCAGCGAGGGTTAAAACATCCTATCACTGACCACGAAACAGAGCTAAAGACGTGCACATTATGCACTGAAACCAAATTGTGCAAAAAAATCTTTTCGCTACAAAATCGCGGCTCTATAATTAACTTAATGTTACTTGCTTATAATAACGGTTTCGACTTATTATGCTTTAGAGGCAATTGAAAATGTCCAAGCATACGGATGCGCAGCGGCAAGGCACTGGGGCTCACATTCGGAAGGGCAAGGATTCGGTTCCCAGTTAGGTCTTTTTATTTCCGAAATCACGCCAGATAAATGCTACGATGGTTTCTTACAATAATACACGACAAGTTACTTCCCACACTGCATAAACAATACCGTTTCAATTTATACACAGAAATCAACTTCATCTTTAACACATCACAGTTTCATTAACTTGCTAATTTGTTGTTCAGTATCGTATCTAACTTCCCTTGATTTGCTTCTGCATACTTAACGAATAAATCAAATAGTTTCACAATTTACTAGTGTCATCTTACGGGTATACCATGATTCTCATAAGTTTAGCAGATTTTCGCGTTTATAAGGACATTTACTTTTGATGTGATGTAATTATGTGAAGTAATGTCGGTCAGAAATTATTAAATGGAAATGAGGTGTTCATTCCACCGTATGAAAAGTTAATTTTGTGACAGAATATTTAGGTAACCAGAAGTGAAATAGCCAGTACATCGGCGAACTCAGTCACACACGCCAGGAAAGTGGCTTCACTGGTCAGTAACATGGCGGAAACACCTGGTGCCAATCAACGTAGCGCAGCAGCCTTGCTACCCGGCAGCCAGGCCAATAGGAAACCTGCAGTAACATCCAGGAGCCAAACATACACGGGGCTGATATCAACAGCCTCCAGCAGCCAACAAGCCAACAATCTTGTAAATAGCAGGTAGCCACCGAAACGTAAAAATTTACGGATCTATTATGTATACTAAACGTATTAGGCATACTAGTTTTGTATTTGCCTTCGCATGTAGGTCTAATGTAGGCTTACTAGTGACTACAATTTCAAACCGCAAATTTATTTCATACATTTTATGGCAGTCATTAATATTAAGAATCCGTGCCTTTCGTTAGTGTTTTTATTTGTCATCGCAGTACTCGACGAAAATACAAAAAACGGAAGGCAGGTCGATTATGAACTCATTTAGAGTTTTATAGACAACTAGAAATGCAATACCTTCCACATAAGATGAACCTATTTTTATGTCATCTGCATGCAGGGAGGCGCAAGGTAGTTTTTTTTATGAGTGAGATGTTCAATTGTCATAACTTTTTACTGGAGCCTCCCTTTGACTAATAACGGAGAAGACTCTTTCTTGAACCACAAAAAGGGGGAAAAAAGAGGGCGTGATGATAAATGTAATCCTAAAGAACCAATAACATGCATTTTTATTGGTAGTTTTTTTAATGTTCAGAATAATAAGGCTTTATGTGTCTGGCATACATAACCGTAGAGTCTATATCAACTGCCTCCGAATGTTCAATTGTCTGAAGTGTCAAAACCTAACCTAACCTTGACATCGGTCAGTTGATATGTATGTCGTCTGTCTAGCGTACCATTTATGAGAAACAGTAACACGTTTATTAAGTTGTAGGCTTGCTTCATACCAACCGGTGAAGGGAGATTCTTGAAAAATGTTCTATCAGTTGAACACTCGGGCAAATTGTACTCCCGACCCCACGTATTCCAACACACGTGTCGAGGACGATGCTAGGAGTCTGAGGTGTTGGAGGGAGTGAGGAGGCTGCCATTGGTGACGAACGGGCAGAATTAGCAGTTCCCCCACCCACCTGAACTTACATCCCAAACACCCTGCTGCGCCACGTCGGGCTATCCCATTCCCCCGTTAACCCTTCCAGAAAAACAACCAGGACTCTACCCCTGCCGTTTGTCTTGGGACCCTTGCAGAGGAGACGGGATGGCTGTTGATCCGGATCCTGGGAACGTAGAGGGTGTGAGGGAGAGGAGTGATGTTTGCTCAACTGACTGATCACCCTGCCCCCCCCCCCCTTAAATCCTTCAATGGCGAGGGGTGTTAGGTCAACGATGTTTACGTAGACGGCGGTGTCACGAGGACTGGCATGAGTGTTATTTTCTGATTCGAGTCCTGTCCTCACTGAGTATTGTCAAACCCGCCATTCTCTGGCTTTAACAGTTACGCAATTACAACGGTGCTGTAAATCTACAAAATATTTACTCGCACGGATGAATGCATAAGTCTGTACTACGTAATATTTCAATATTTTGACAGGAAGGTACTGTTAATTGTGATATACTGCAAGGTTTGAGAACCAGTTGAGTGTTTGTGTGCAAAAATCACATGTGGCAGAGGGAAACACCATTTACTTCATGGGAACAGTCGTAAAAGGAAAGTGACGCGACGAGGTTTGTGCATTAGATGCTCAGAATTGACGGAGCTATAAGGGTGACAATGAAGTGCGCATCAAATTCATCGCCACAAAGAGCCAAGCGCTGAACAAGAGTGCAAGATTCCCACCTATCCATTTTTACTACGGGACTTTAAGAGTGCGTGGTAGATAAATAAACGCCGAAAACATAAATAGATTCCTACGCTTTTTCCGAAGCCAATATGGATAAAATACTCACTGACAATCCTACATAATGGTATTTGCCAACTTTATGAGTAAGTTTGGATAAATATTTACTCATAAAGTTGGCAAATACCATTATCTAGGATTTTCATTGAGTATTTTATCCATATTAGCTTCGAAAAAAGTGTAGAAATCAATTGCTGTTTTCGGCGTTTATTTATCTACCACGCACTCTCAAGCGGTGATCGTATAGTTTTATTGATGGAAAGTCTGTAGTAAAGTTTAGTGCACGTCTCAACCTGAGTTTCACGTACAACCAGTTACTACAATTTGAAGTACGGCAGTCTGAAAATGCCGTTTTTAATTATGATGGACGGCTTTGAAACAGTGTTTATAATGAGCACGGTGTCTTAGCAATGATATTCCGCCCTTGTCCGAAGTGCATATTTTCGTACATTGGCACACTGGGAAAATGCGTAACACTTTTGTAATTAAAAAACTGCACTTACGAACGCTCTGGAAAGCGTGGTAGGTGGCGCCCTTTTACAATTTACGACTTGAGAACAGTTAAAAGTGGACGACGTGTGCATGGATCAGCACCGGAATTTAATTCTACCGATGTAAAGATGACAACGCAACTGGTTTTATTTTCGGCAAGAAGACAATGTTGAGAAAACTCAGGATACCAAGGTTAAGAAAGGATATACAATAACAAAGCAGATGGCAATGACAAGAGCAATGATAAGAAAACTCAGGATACCAAGGTTAAGAAAGGACAGACAATAACTAAGGAGACAATGTTGCACACAAAACAGGATGTCGCAACAGCGACGTCACAAACACGAGACTAGACGAAACAACGATGTCACAACGTTTCGGGAGCTGACACCTGTTCCCGTTTACCTACACTGCAAGTGTCGTCTTCATTTTCCCCTGATTCGAGATTATAAACAACATTTAATTGAAAAATGTGCTTGTGTTAAGCACATTATTATGTCAAAATAAGTAAGGAATGGTTACGAAATAGTTCAAATATATAGGCCTAAAACTTATGATAGTACCTATCGTTCATCAAGTTAAAACCAAACGAACGTTGATAACGGTAAGGTACAAAAATACGGAAAGAATCGTAAAATGTTATGTTTGCATAAAAATAAATTGTTATAACTTAAACTCATACCCTTCAATTATTATGCGAAAAAATAATTTCTGCTTAAGAGGTGGTACGCGGTACACCTCAGTTTTCAACGTCTTTTTTAAATTTTATATTTGAACCAGAATTTTTTTTCTTATTTTAGACATAAATTGTGATTAAATCTTCCTCTTTGGAAATTTGTGTATCTCTTATAGTTTTTGCGTAATGAGTCGTAAACGTCAAAATTTGCACTTTACGGTTTCATGCACGCCACTAAAACCAACTGACGTACCAAACCGAAAAAATTCACGGTGTATAACAATGTTGTAGGCTATGATTTGACACATATAAAAACAAAAAATAAAATATTTTTGTACTTAATAAAAAATGCTGAATTTTGAAATGAAAATTTAAAAATGTCAACAGCTTTTTAAAAATACAAAAATATAAATGTTTTTTGTTTTTATATATGACAAATCATAGCCTACAACATTGTTATACACTGTGAATTTTTTCGGTTTATTATGTCGGGTGGTTTTAGTGGCGTACATAAAACCGTAAAGTGCGAATTATGACGTTTACGACTTATTACGCAAAAACTATGAGAGATACAGAAATTTCCTGAGAGGAAGATTTAGTCAAAATTTATGTTTAAAATAAGAAAAGAAATATCTAGTACAATTATAAAAATAAAAATAGACGTTGAAAACTGAGGTGAACCGCCCCCTTAATACGTGGAGCTGTAACTCATAGTAACTGCAGAAAAAAAGTAGACCACGTAAATGACTCACACACACAAATGTTGTTTATTTTAACCTACTCTAGTATTCCTCAAACGTTGCAGACGAACGTTCGTTCAACTGGGCGTGCAGACGTGGTTAGACAACAATTATCCGTACCATTATCGAGAAACTGAACACTGATTCCTTGTATACAGCACTAAATGCGTTGCCCTTAGCAATGTTAACATTAATATGAAAACTTCCTCTCTCGAAGCAGTTGCAAACGAACACAAATAACATACATTTACTGTGAAGAAAAAAAAACAGCTTCAAGGGCTTTGCTCCGGATACTGGTGGTACATATATACAGAACTTTATGCATGTAGACGGTGGGATTACAACTTCTCACGTGATTTTATTGTGTCTGAAAGTTGATAGCGAGCGTTTCCAGTCAAACGAAAATATGAAGCGAAGCGCAAAACTTGAGCATGCAAGCAGAGAATGTACTCATGGGTAAAAGTATTAAGCTCACGAGGAACGCTCTGTTCATTTAGCTTGCATTACACGCTGCACACTTCTGGTGTAAACATAAATACTAGATGTTTCAGGCACAGCGCGAGGAAAACATAAGAGGGTTGCAAAGCACAACCTTCTCAGCGCATTTTCAAACTGTCGTAAGAACATATTGCATAAAACCATTTGGGCAACACACGTTTATTCTTTTTTCCCCTACAACAATTGACCTTTAATGTGTGTACTTATGAAAATAGTTTAAAAAATTGTTCCTACTAATAACGTTTAACTATGCATGTTTGTGTATTATATATGCTTAGAAAGATAGCGCTGTTTGTATTCCACGCGGTATTTCAGACTTACGGAGCATCATATCTATACGTTTTGTACGAAATGCTTCTGATTTCCGAAACACTTGTACAGCGGTTAAAAATTCTGATCCCTTCCACACTTTCTGAAACTATTTATATGTTCAGTTTAAAACAAAAATATTGGAGAGAAGAATGTACACTGAAGGCACGTTAAAAATGATTTTGTTTTTTAAATACTTAACATGTACCCACATGGGAAAGAAAATCGTGTTTCAGTAACGTCTAAGGGTGAGGATATAAAGGATGGTGCAATCCCTGATTCTAAGCCCCAGGAATTTAGCACAGGTCCTTTATTGTGGTAGTTTATTTAAAATCACAGATATAGTTAAATTTCCTCAAAACATACCCTATATTATTTATTAAAAAAAAAAAAAGCCTAGCAAGCCGTACAGAATGTCTTAGTAGTTATTCAAATGTCGAAATAGTTTATTTATCATTACCGTTGTGATAGCGAGACCGTAATGAAATGTTAACCAATTATTTGTTGGCTTCAAATTCTCATAAAAAATTATTGATGACAGGAAACACGAAAACTTGCAAAAAATCTATGCATGTCATGACTGGCTCTGATTGCACACATTTAATCACAAAATTTCGTGAAATAATTACACTCTAATTTACGGACATTATTATTTTTACTGTAACATATTTTATCTTAACTTTGGGGTTGTTACGTTGGATTTCCCAAGAAGTGCAACCTAGTGTTGACGTTCAGAAACTAACCGAGCATTTACATATACAGTCGTTATGGCATCATGTCGGGTTACGTAGCGTAGTTCTTGACACACTATATCTTTGATGGAATCGATAGCCACGCAGCATTACGTATTCGGCCTTAAATATACTCCCTGCGATAAGGTCGATATTATATGTTGCCCATACTGTAGAGAGCACCGTTTAAATTTTTCCTTCGAAGCTATTCTTGAATGTATTCCTCCTGTTAGCATAAGCACCCATAAGTGATCAATAAAACACACTGCATGTGTTCAAACACTCTGCAACAGTTGAAAACGCCTGGGGCAACAATTACGGCCGCGCCCGGTACTTATACAGTCATTTTGAAAAATATTCTTTTTTCAAAGAAACATAACATAATCGAAAAATCCCTACTTTGATTGGTCACAAATATATCATAATTTGTACCTATTTTTTTTTGTAGCTTCAATACCTTAAGAGTTCGGGTAGATAAATAAGCGCTGAAAACATCCAATGAATTCTACGCTTTTTTCGAAGCCAATATGGATAAAATACTCAATGACAATTCTAGATAATGGTATTTGCCAACTTTGCGAGCAGATATTTATCCAGAATTACTAATTCGTTACGCGTGATCTCTTGCGCCGCAGTTCAATGCACGAGGTTCCGGCGTCAGAGATTGTGCCTCAGAAGTTTGTAACACTGGAAACAATTTTGTTTGAAACGTTGGCTAAAACTATTGTCTAGGATTACTACTGTTTAATTTTTCTCAAATTGGCTTCAAGGAACAGACAGTTGTAGATCAATGTTTTAGCGTTGAAATATGTACCACGCCCTCTTAATAGTTTTTTAAGATTTTTGAACCCAATACATTACCAATTTGTTTTATGAAAACATGCCAAAATCATGCTACATTATATATTTTATATTTGCGACAGAACGGTACATTATTTTGCTAAACGTTTACGTACAATTATGCATCGTATAACTGCACTTAGTCTTCGATTTTATTTAAAGTATTCAGTTTGCAAAATCTTGAGTTACTTTTTTTGTACCAATACAAAAAACCCTACCTATATAAGTGGCCAACCTATATAGGAGTTACGGCCTAACAGTTGAACCTAATCATGTCAACGGCCTCCATAGATAACTAACGTTTACTTCTTTTAATATGAGCCCAATATTTACGTAATTTAATTTCCTGTGTATTCTCAGTTCATTATCCTATGTAGGTTGGAACTGTCTTCACAGTATTTAAAAAAGGATCATTGCAAAATATGAAAATATTGTGTAAATAACTTGAAAATATTGTACAAATACTCCAGATTTTGTAGGCCATTAAAAATGCAGCAACAGGACAGAGTTTGGCCCGCGATAGGCTTGGCCGTAACCTGCATGTCCTAGCGTCGACATGCCGTTGGGGGAGCACAAAAAAAAAAAACATTAACTTTTTAGTTAACAGCTTATACCATCGTTACACGTGAATAAATATAATCGAATGATCTCGATGGCCAGCGCACGATGGTATCAGCACGCACGGGAAACTGTTCCACGCCTCAGGGAGGGAGGGAGGGAGGGTAAGGGAACCACGGTGTTATTTCGGAACCGTTAATGAAAGTGCAGAGGTGTCGATGCTTATCGCTAACGCGGCTATGTTAGTTAGTGGCGAGGCGAAGAGCGGGTAGGCGGGAGTCAACATGAGTTGTATAATGAAGCAACACGGCCTGGGTATGTAGATGTAAGAGTGAGAGGGGTGAGGGAGGGGAAGTTTGACCCCAGTAGCAGCTCTCGAGATGCGGGCAGCAGGCGTCATCGGCTTCGTTACCGCGACCTAACGAACGTTACGATGTCGCGGAAATGAAGACGCAGTGGCCTCCAGACGAAGGAGGAAATAAAAGCAACCGTTGCGCCCATTTCTCCCGCCGCAACTACTTCCGCAACTCGTCACAGCGTTCCACCCCCCCCCCCCCCCCCCCCCCCCCCCCCCCCCCCCCCCCCCCCCCCCCCCCCCCCCCCCCCCACAAATCCTAAATCCCCCGTCGGGTAACACAGAAAACCTAGTACGTTGGCATTAATAAGGATGTTGCAATACTGCATGTCAATGTTTTGTCGGAGCGATCCTCACATGTAGAACAAAATTCTGCATGAATATAGGTTGCAAATGGTTCTATATAAAAATATTAAATACCTATTTTACATTTTAATACAACACATTTTTTAAACAAAATTATCCCACCTTTGAAAAGTACTTGAAAGATTATAACGAAATACGCGAGGCGCTTGCAATAGGTGCTGGTTGAAGCATTAATTGTTCGTTTACGTCACTAATTGCATTGCAGTGCAAATTATATGAGCTATTGTGTGGTTTATCTAGCGATAAATTCTATCTACACTCCTATAACCTATTTTTAGTCCCACTTTTTTTTTTTTTTTTTCGTTTTAATCTTACAAATATTTTCACAGGAGAAATTATTTTGTAATGTTTTGTCTGTTTTAAAAACATGGTACATTAAAAAAATTATTTTACACAGTATCATTTGCTGTTGTTTTGTCTCGTGTGACATTTTGCAAAAATGTATTTAAAAATATAGTAATTCAAATATTTTAAACAATTTTTTCACCATCTTACAATGAATTATCATCCTTTTCTGAGAGATGTTTAAAATTTCAGTCTCTAACTCATCGGGAAGTTACATTAACGCAAAAAATTTATTAAAAATAGTTTTTTTTATATTATATATGATTTTCCCCATATTTTTCTTATAGTGCATTGTCATCCAGTTATGTTTAGAGTTTCAGGTCTCTAGCTCATCGCGAAGTTAGATTACAATCGATTACAAAATTTGTACAGAGCAGACAAACCGACAACAAACAGAGTAACAAAACCTTATATAAATACATTGTTCATTGATACCGAACATTTCATTGTTATTGAACAAACTCACGATAAAGGAACTTAATTAAAAACGTGTTAAAAAACGCGGAGTGAGAAGTTCAAATGTATCACATAAAACAAGTACAAGGATTGCAGATATTCTTAACAAAAACATTACTTTTCTATTTTGAATAAAATCATGAATGAAAATTGAGTTATTTTACTTTGCTTCACTAGATAATTGTGTATTAAGGATGCCGCCTACCCGCGCGTGAGAGGCTCAAAAGCGACGGAGCAGTAAGGTCAACCTTGAAGCGCGCCACAAATGCCCTGTCGCCTCAACGAGCCAAGAGCTGAACTAACGTGCAAGGTACCCGCCGGACGGTATTTACTATGGGACATTAGGCGGTGACCATATAATTTGATTGGTGGAAAGTCTGCAACTAAGAACAGCGCAGGTCGGAATCTGAGTTTCACATACATCCAGTTAGAACATTTTTGAAGTACGGAAGTCTGATAAGGTCGTTTTTAGCCATGTTGGAAGGCTTAGAAACAGTGTTTTTAATTAGCGTGGCGTCTTAACAATGAGGTTCCGACCTTGTCTGAAGTTTGTTTTCTTTTCGTACGTTGGCACAATGGGCGCACGTGGAATTGATTCGCAGAAAAAATACGGGAGGTCTGAATTATGGCGAGTGGAGTGAAACCAAGAGGGGGAGAGGTAGCCTCCAAATTTTCCAGCCGCCATACTGCTTTAACCTCAAAAGTACACATCAGATTGGTATTTTTCATGGTAAATTAATGTGTTATGCTCTTTAATTGATGTTTTAGGTTGAAAACTCTGTATTTTAGCCCTGTTTACATACTTCCTAACTAATATTTCCACAGTTTTTTATTTAGTCGGCCATATTGATACCAGCCACGTCAAGCGTTTGTTTGGTTACAATTCCCGGCGACATGCTCCATCTGGACCCTTCTAACGTCTTTGAGAAAAAAAACCTGTTTACGAACACGCTGCAACGCATTTTAAGCGTGGGGTAGGCGGCCGCCTTAAAAGAACACTACAATAAGGATATGTCAAGTGTTAACAAAGGTATTACCGACCCAAATTTCAGTCACAAGGAAATTGTAATACATAATGAATAACACACCAATCATACATTTCCATAGCTGTAATAACAAGATTACAATACATTACCATTTTGCTTCATGTCATGTCAAACGCAATGTTTATGTTCATTAGTCGGTTAGCTGTGTATGTAAACATGTT
Source organism: Medauroidea extradentata (assembly GCA_003012365.1). Lineage (NCBI taxonomy): Eukaryota > Metazoa > Arthropoda > Insecta > Phasmatodea > Phasmatidae > Medauroidea > Medauroidea extradentata. The sequence continues at coordinate 1,838 of PNEQ01077180.1, read as the reverse complement.
TCCATGGCAGTGCATTGCTTCCTTGATTGCGACATGACGTGTCACAGCAAATAGGAACGTAACTGCAAATATAACAACAACAGTAATTTTAGAATTTATAAATGTTTACATTCAAATGGGGCTATCTCGATAACCGTCCCATATTGACCCCATGTCCATATGAACTTTTTGATCACAACGACCAATACTATCATCTACCAGAATATTGCTCTTTCCTCCCGGGACCTACTGCATGTAAACACAAATACACATACAAAAACCACACAAAATTCCAAAAATCTCGGCTACACAGTAAAGTCACACAAGATACACGTGAACACGGTACAAACACCGTTGCTCGCGTGTGTGGAGTATTGTTTTCCAGTTGTGCTGATGGCTTAGGTAGAAACACAAAACAGGCTCGTTATGAAATGGCGGAAAACACGAAGTCGCGCGGGGGTGAGACGAGCTGATGGAGATAACGGAAAAGGAAGGTTTTAATTGCTTTAAGTTTCCACTCAGGTTGTTGAAAGGCTGGTTGGATTCCACACCCCAACCCTCCACACAGCCCACGAGACCCCCAAGCGCTCCCAAATTCGATTTGGTGTGCGTTTAAACCGCATCAAAGGATGGAGCGTAATTGCGACTGTATGCTGACGATGGAAACTTGGGCAATATTCGTCTTGCTCTTACCTCTCCCCCCCCCCCAGGCCCCTCAAACCCACCCCACCCACTTTCGCGAGCCCACTTGATGAGTTTGAAAATGCAGTTTGCAAGACGAGGCAATTCCTATGTGTGGAGGAACACACGTATGTCCGTGGATATGTCTGACAAGCACATCGGCCCCGTCCCTCGACGAACATGGCGCACGCTTCGCGGGACTAATCGAAAACGAGCCACATATGTTTCAGAGCGGGGTTCCCAGCTCTTGCACCAGGATGGTACCAATTCAGTTCGCTAGGACGACTTCTGCCACTCATACCCCTCTCCAACCAACCTTCCTTTATCCTCCGATACACATCTACGACGACGTTTCACGAAACTCGTCCGCGGTTGACGTGCCCGGAGCATAGACTATATAGCAATACAGACGCGAAATGACGTGGCGGATCACTTGATATGGGTGAACTTCGCCTCTTATTGGCTGCCTAGGCTGTTGATACCAGCCCCGTGTCTGTTTGACGCCTAAATTCTACGGCAGATTTCCCGTTGGTCTGTCTGCCGGCTAGCAGAACAGCCGTCTTACGTTGACTGGTGATATGCGTTTCCACCATGTTGCTGACTCAGTTATCCTATCGGCTGTTTCACTTCTGTATTACTATATATTCTGTACTCGGGGTAAGGTTATTTCTAATACAAGTTAGGAAGTTCAGTGTTATTTGAGGACGTTAACGCTTAAGTGAGCATTTCTTCAAAGGACCGTCTTACCTAAAAATCGATTAAACTGTTGCCCTACTCTTTAACATTCTACTTCTGTGATACTAAGGCTTCGAGCTTCAGTTACAAATAAGTGTTTGTGATCTTATATTAGATACATTGTTCACTTACTGCCAAAACTACACATGCCTGCTTTGTTGGTAATCTACTGAACTCCGTGTACAAAGCCTTCTAAGTTTTGTGAAGCCCGCAAAGTGATTTACACGATATTAAGGTGCATCACCATACACAGATAAAAGTCTAATGTTGCTGCAACAAAAATTTTACTATTGAAGAAGTTTATTTTGTCATAACATTCATAATGTACTGACAATGTTAATTTTGTTACGCGTAAATGAGGTCAGACATTACTGTAACACAAAATTACTTTTAAGGTGTTAATGTTAAACAGTCAACTGTTTAATGTTCTCGCAACCAAATTT
>PNEQ01077179.1:0-62604 GCA_003012365.1 Medauroidea extradentata | reverse complement strand
ATGTCAGCTGTGATCTCTTTCCCCCACCGCACAGTGCCCTGGGAGGCAGGCAATCCGCACCAGGGCCCCCTCCGGTGGGGGAATCCACCGGCTGTTGATTTCACCTACACATGTTTTCTTGCTTCTTGTTTTGTTCTGTCCCTCAGTTTCATTCATGCTTGTTTTTCCGTTTGGTATGTATTGTATGTTTGTTATTTTTCTCATTTTTCAAATGGGGTTGCTTCACTGGGGTGGGACTGGCTGCGGGGGGGAGGGGACCGAAAAGCAGTCCCGAGGGTCCTCTCCTCTGCCGTGAGCTCGACTCCATTCCCGGTGACAGTGCGCTCCCTTTGTCCAACGTTTCCTTGTTTTCTTTCTATGTTGTTGTTGTCTTAATTATCTTTTGTTAATTTTTATTTTTTATTTTTATGTTTATTTTTATGTTGTTTTATGTTGTTTTTTGTGGTTTTTATGTTGTTCTTATGTTGTTTTTTTATGTATTTGTGTTCCCCTGACTGTTGTTTGTTTATGGGGGTAAAGTTCAAGGCCTTCGGGCTGTTTTTGCCCTCTGTAAATTTGTTGTAAATAAATAAATAAATAAATAAAATAAATAAATTATCAGTCAGTTGCTTGCAAAAGCATGTGTAAACACCTTGCACATTATGGTAGAAACAAAACCACATTCCTCAACCTCTGAGAACAGAGCGTTGTGGTACAAGCCCACTTAAAAAGAAATTCCAGTGTGGAACAGTTAATTATCACCCTTGTATTTTGTCAGCCCATGGGGTGCACAGTGGACAGTCGCAATGTGTGGCACACCAACAGTCAGGCTTGAGAACCTCACCTCCAGTGAGGGCTCTCTCGTGTTCGATCCGAGCAGTATAGACAGGAATGTAATTATGAAATTAACTCAGAAAATTCTAATCGAACAGCAAAATGTAAAGTGCAGAACTAAAATAATTAAGATTTAAGAATGGTGCACCTGTATTACACATTCATGCAGAAAGCCACGAACGAGTCACAGAGTGACGTGAATTAATAAACTTATCTACCTGTAAACTGATATGCGACACACAGTACGCAGCAACAAGTGAAGCTATCAGATCAAAAGGATACAGGAAACCATAGTAGCGAGGAACTTAACGGCAGCTACTACAGCAGCTTGACATCGCAGGATGCTATAAATCTCTGGCAACACTAGGGGCCTTCAACTACAATGAGACGAGACACTTCAAGATGACAGCAAACACCAGCACCATCAAGATGACTCCTATGATTCGAAAGAGAAATCACAGCTTCACATGCAGAAGGTGATGGTGAAGTAAAATCAACCTTAAATAATCCCAGGAGCAACGAACTACGGCAGAAAGAGTCATCGTGAGTGGCAATGGATCATCCTTACTCGAGCACTGTTAAGTATAGGAGTTCAATGCATGTTGCAGGGTTGGTAGGGTGTATATGGATATATATAAGTAGTAGGTAATAGAGTAATGGGTTATTCAATTTTTAGTCAACACAAGCATTTTTGCATCACAAATTTTGATTTTTATAAAACTTTGTATAAAATATGTATAATTCTTTAAGAGTAAAAAATGATTAAAAATTATATGCACGATATAGGGTCAACTGCCACAAAGAAAAAAGTGACATTTAAGGGTCACTTTTAAGAAGCCATAACTTTTTACCCTTTGCTGCTATGGAGCTCTGTCATAGCTCTTTAGAAAGCTTTAAAATGAAATATTTTATTAAGTTCAGAGAAAATTTTAGCTGAAATCAGAACCAACCCTCTTGTTTTAGGATTGAATAATACCTAAAAAAAGATCTCTGTTTCTGCAACATTTAGCTAGCCAAAAAATACTGAAGGGGTGGTAATAACCTACGGTTTTCATGCATAGGAAACAACAGTGAGTACTACTAGGGAAATAAATAATTAAGATATTATTTGCCCCCTTTACAAAATATAACCACCCAAATAAACACTTTCTCAAAAAGTTCCCTTTTTCAAGGTCAAAAAGGAGCATGTGGGGGAAGGGGTACAAATTATTTTTTGTATTTATAAGATATTATTTTTTAACACCTTTTAAACAAAGAAATTCCAATTTGATACTTTGAGTGGTTTGGAAACTACAAGCCTTTGCATGTTTATGGTTTCAATACATACCCTCTAGGCTCTATATGAGAATAATAAATTATATATTTCAAGATAATTCATTTATAAAAAAATGAAAAAGGTTTAGATTAATTTCTACACTGTGTTTACCATTTATTGTGGAAAAAAATTGGGATTTAAATTGTGTGTGTTTTGACAAAAATTGTTGCATCAACTAACAACACAATTGTGTCTGTTTGAACACGCACAGCATTGTTGCAGCAGCTAGCAGCACAGCTGTACCTGTTTGAACATACACAGCTCTGCTGCTGTCCGCTAGTTCAGTTTGCTGAAGATCTCTGACCGAGAAGGAAGTGGTGTTAAGGCATTTTTACAAGCTCATCAGTGGTTTGGTATTAGTATTGTGATAAGTTGGTACTTAGGCTGCATGTACATATCTAATGAACTGTTTAATAAATAATACATGATAAGAGTGTCCAGTTGGGATTTTAAAGAATGAACCCTGTACTATTTTAAGTTATAGCAGATCTTCTACCATAGCTGATTTAATCTTAGCTTAGTACCAGTAATAAGAACTTGCTTCGTATGAGAACTGGTGATAACGTCGAAATAGTTTGCACATGAGAAAATTTTTTTTACAAAAATTCACTCAAATGTACAGAAATTCATGCTGTGACCCATTTTCCGTACTCAAAAATCTATTACAAAGGCATTTTGGGTTATAAATTCAGATTTATGCATACAAAATCCCAAACAAACTCATTCCTGATAAAGCTGTGTGTTGCAAATTTTCGTGCAAAATACAATAAAATTGAGTCACCTGATGACAATGATATTTATGAGGCAGCAGGTGTGTTAGTGAATTATGTGAACAAAGCATGTATTGATGCTCTTGGTGTATCTCCAGCAAAAATGCAAAAATAGTCGGTTGATGCAAAATTATCTGCTATTAAAAAAAAAGTGTCAAAAATTACACAGTCACTTGGAAACTGAATACATCAGATTTCACCTGAAAGCAAATTATGTACTCATTGTGAAGAATCAGTTGTAAAACTTAAGGAGAGAATGAAAATTGTTGACACCATTCAAGGAAAGGTAAATATTTTGAGTATTCTTCCTTCAACTTAACATATATGGCCAAACACAAGAAGAATTAGATGTAAGTAAATACTTAATTTGTAAAACTTGCTATTTGGTAAACAAACACAGAGTCTTTGCAAAAGTAGAATCAAGACAGGTAAGTAATGTACCTGAAGTAGAAACAATTAATTTAGAACAAGAATTTTACCAAAATTATGACTACCATAGAATAATGTCTGGGAAGTAAGATTTTAAGTCAGTCCGAGTGTCAACTGGAGCAAAAGTAAATATCCAGAAAAGGCTCATTTTGTGTGATTTGAAAGAACTGTATAAAGCTTTTTTAAGATAAAACACCTAAACAAGAAGATAGGTTTGTCTACATTTGCAGAGCTTAGACCTAAATTCTGTGCACCAGCAGGAAGCGCTAATACACATTCTGTATGTATGCTTATATCAACAGAATGTAAAGCTCCTACTTTCAGCTATCAAAAGTCAACATTCTTTCAAGGAAATGCTGAATTTCATGGTCTGCAATACAGAAAATGAATCTTGTATGCTGTCAGAATGTGCAGACCCTGGCATGGAAGCGGTCTTTGTCGTTATAAAAGAAAATTTTGAAGATTATGAAGAGCTGGCAGAAGAAATAGAAATCTCTTTCAGGAAGTGGGTATCAACTGACAGTTGTGAGCTTGCTTCCTGTGTGTTAGTTCTTACAGATGTCGTGGGGAAGTTGTGTGAAAATCTTAAGTAATTGAAAGTCTATCATTTCATTGCCAAAAAACAATCTGAATTTCTTAATTCACAGAAGGAACGTCTTGAATATGGTTAACTCAATACTTTCGAGGACTTTACAGAAAATGTTTCTTGCACTGTACAAGATGAGATCCAGTCTTTCCATTGGTCAGGTCAACAATCAACATTGCAGCCATTTATTGTATACTGGAGAGTAAATGGAAAATTACATTCAAAAAGTTTCTGTTTTGTTAGTGAGTGCCTAGACCACAACATTACATTCTTTTCAAAAAGTTCTTATTGAGCAGCTGAAACATGATCACCTTAACATATCCAGAATAATATACGTCTCTGTTGGCTCGTCAGCCCAATACAAAACCAAAATAACTTTATTAACCTAAATCACCATGATAACGACTTTGGTGTAAGAGCTGAATGGCACTCCAATGTCACACCTCATGGAAAGAGGCCTAGGATGGGATTGAAGGAACTATTAAGAGGTTGGTTCGAAAAGATAACTTGCAGCGACCAGTTAACAACCAGAACATAACAACTATGGATGTTTTCAACTATTGTACCAATCATGTTGAAGGAGTCACATTATTCTATAAATCCAAGAATGATGTAGACAATGTAAGAGATGTTCTTGAGGAAAGATTCCAGATGTCACAAGTAGGCCTTCCTCACACAAGATCATTTCACAGCTTGACTCCTACCAATACTTCTGTAATTAACACCAAGCACACATCATTCTCTGAACAATCAGTGACCTTCCAGCTCATTAAAGTCAGTGAAACTGAGAACATTACATTACAGACAACATAAGGTGACCGATTATGTCTGTTATGTGTATGATAATAACTGGTGGTTACAGGAAGTAGTTGAAAAACAAATGTGTGACATTGAAGAAGAGTACAGAATTCACTTTTTTCACCGTACAGGGCCTGGAACTTCATTCAAAAAGTCTGATAAAGATGAAAAGACTAGGATACGGTTACAAGCCATACTAATAATTCTGAAACCAACAGAGCTATAGTCACCACAAGGAAGAGGTAACATTACACCAGCAATGAGTAAGAACTTGTCGACACTGTTCCTAGAGAAGTCCATCAATTAAGAGTATTCAGTTATTCAATTTACTTTATTTTATGACAGTAAGACCTTAATATAAAATTATGGGTATGTATTTCTAGCTTAAAATATAAATTTCAGCTTAAATGCTTCACTTGACTGTAAGAATATTAGCAAATAAGGTTAACAACTTTAGCAAATAATGTTATGATGATGTTTTTCCTTCTATTGATGGATTGGATAGGTGGTTTCCTACATTAAACATCATTTTTACAATGCCTATGTTTCATTAATCATTGCATTTCTGTAGAAGAGATTATTTACTGAATTGAAATGTAGCCATTACAATTCTTGGTAAATTAATTATTTGACTGTAATAGTATTTTTTTTACAAAACATTTGTATATTCAGAGGCATGTAGTTTTCAAACTGCTCAATATATCAAATTGATATTTCTTTTGTTTGAAATATGTTAAAAAATACTATCTTTTAAAAACAAAAAAATAATTACTACCCCTTCCTCAAATGCCCTTTTTTGACCTTGAAAAAGGGAACTTTTTGAAAAAAATTGTTTATTTGGGGGGTTTATCTTGCAAATGGGACCAAATGAGACTGAAATTTACTATCAACTATCTAAACGACAGTCAGTACATATTATTGACTGAAAAGTCGATAGTTTTCAGTCGACTACTTATTGGCCTTAAAATGTACAGTTGGCTCAAGTTTTGGCCGTGAGCAGCTGTGATTCAAAGTGCACTACCTAGGAAAACAATAATGCTGTAGGATAACTGAAATACAGAATATTAAAGTACACTATATGGCAGGAGTTAACATTTGAATAAAATTTCCCTTTCCATTCAATTTAGCAATTTCAGTAATTACAATTTAACAAATTAATATGGATATAAAAATATGTAGCAATGCCTTCAAACACAAAAGATTATTACTCTAAGAAACTGTACAAAAAATTTAATTTCAACAAAATAAAATAAATATTACATTAACATTATCTGACTAAGTGTTTATGCAACAAAATTACTTGATTTTTATAGTTGGGAAATACGTTAATTGCAGTATTCTAAATAAAATAAGCTTAAAAGTGTAATGAGTCACCAATTATAAGTTAAAACATACGTATATGTAATAAAAACACATAAAATTTAAAATTTTCCTCATTGTAATACAAAAAATGTTTCATTGTTATTAGTATAATTATTCTACTATTCATGTTCAAAAATATCACTATGTTAAGCAGCTTTGATTTAATGTTGCTTCTGTGAGCTGACTTTATTAATCCAACTTTAAATAACACTCTTTCTGAAGGAATTGATGTTGCTGAGACATACACATTCGTATTTAAAAGCAATGTCAAAGAATTGAGCCATGTTTTTTTTTTCTGCAGTACTCTACTGGACAACTTCTATGTTCACAAGGCATATCCAAATACTGTCAGAGTTTATAACATCATTACTTAACGAGGTAGTTGTATTTATTAAATCCAATACTCGAGTGTCAAGAATGTCCCAAAGTTCACAGTCAGTGACATTGCTTGCTTGAAAGTATTATTAATAAAATTTTAACTTTTTTTTGCACAATTCACAAGCGGCAGATGTTGGCCACATCTTTCAAATGCATAGCCACACATCTGATATTTTTTTCCTATTAATTTCGTACAAATAACGCTACTCTTATCTTAACAACTAAGCCTTGAAATATTACAGAATATATTTACTAAATCCTTCAGTTTTTTTGCAATAAACACAGTAAGATTACAATAAAAATATTTAACTAACAAGAGCAAAAAATGTAGTTACTACACAGTTGCAGTCATCACAGAACTAAATGAAAAATAGTTGTTAAGTAGCAAGACACAAGATGTGACTGAAAACATTCGGAAGGAAAAAGAGACTGAAAACAGTTGATGTGAAGGTATACGGGCTGTGAAGGAGTGAGAGGAGGGGAGGGCAGTTGTCCAGTGTGGCAGAGGCAGAAGAAAGTGTAGAACCCATCATCAAGCAAGTTCTACCCTCACACAAAAGCGACCCTTTCCCCACCCCCTGCTGTTTAGGGCCATCATAAAATTTACGGCAGGGAAGGAAGGCACTTCCTGGCCTTTCATGAATAGTCTCTTTGTTCAAGTTAAAGAACCCAGGCCAGCGACACTGAAAGATAGTAAACAAATGAATTCAGTCTAATATTTTTTTCATATTAGTCAGAAGGAACGATAGTGAATTACTATCAACTTAATTGATTGTGAACATTCGATAGTGCCCATCACTAGACCAAATATCTTATTAGTACTCACTGCTGTCTACAGTGCAGGAAACAAATAATTTATCACCATCCCTTCAGTATTTTATGGCTAGCTAAATGTTGCAGAAACAGAGTTTTTTCAGGTAGTATTCAACTCTAAAAAAAGAGGGTTGGTTCTGAGTTCAGGTAAAATTTTCTCTGAACATAATAAAATATTTAGTTTTAAAGCTTTATAAAGAACCGACAGAACTTCGTAGCAGCAAGGGGTAAAACGTTCTGGCTCCTTAAAAGTGACCCTGAAATGTCACTTTTTTTCTTCATGGCAGTTGACCATATAGCCTACATCCAGTGCAATAAATTTTTAGTAATGGTTTTTTATCCTTGAATAATGGGTATATATTTCATACATGTTTCATTTAACATAAAAAATGGCAACCCAAATATTCTTTCTAAAGTTTGCTGACTTAAAATAGAATGACCCTTACGCGTTTTTAGTATAGTAACCTGATGTCATATTGACAATAGCCTGGCGTGGTTTGCCATAATGGAAGGTATTGAAGTTGATATGATGCACTGTGACTATGTCATTATATCACAGGTATTTAGTGAAATGAACGAGGTACTGTAACAAAGGACATAGCTCAGTATGTTCCAACAGAGGACAGTTTATCTTAGATGTCCCAAAGTTAAACTGCGAGCAGCAGAACACCCTCTCCTAACACAGATCATACAAAGGCAACGAAAGAGCAAAGGTGATAACCAAATATAGGCTTTTACTGAGCAGTGAGATAATCTAATGCAGGCTTTCTTGGTACAGCAAGTGAAAGAATTACAACACGCATGGACTGAACTGAAGTCTTTCGAGAGGATGACAGCAGGAACAATAGAAAAAGTAGCAGAATCTGCAACTGAGGACAAGAAATTATCAACCATTGTAAATTTGCTTAGGACTGAATCCATTGCTAATAAAACCAAATGTACAGCAAATGTAAACCAAGTAGGGGGATAGGTTGACAAGCAGGCAGTAGCATTAGAAGAGAGTAACAAAATGGCCCAAGTCAAGGGGTCACTGCCCATATTGGAGAATGTACAAAAAGGGACTATAATAATACCGGATGACGTTAGCAAACTCAAAAACTGTGTCGGGCGGTAGCAAATTATAAAGCAACTACAATATTGTGGAGACTGATGGCATCCACCGGACATATGCAGGCTGCCCTAAAGCCAAATATTGATCATATGGTGCCAGTTTTTCAGGCATATTTGACACCCTGACAGTGGAACTGTTTTGTTCCAGCTCATGAATGTGCTAGAATAATGGGGCAATGCATATCAAGAGAAATGTGATAACTATGAGCAATACAGAGAGGTGTTCATGAGATAGTAGGCCTACAGGAATGCCTCAGAGCACAGTAAATTAATACAGGCTACTTTTCAACGCTGGCATCAACCCGAAAATGGTATCAATATGTCAGATAATCTGCGAGAACTAATAGAGAAAGTTTACTTTTCAGACATCCTGTTTTCGCAATGGCATCTAGTTCACCACCCTGTAAGACACATGCTGAGGTACATAAATGACACGACCGTCGTCACAGCTAACTTAAACCACTGCGATGAACTCATAGCTATTGTACAGCTATTGTAAAACTGTGAACTTCTTGGTGGTAAAAGGGTACAAAGTCAAATGTTTGGTCAGGATGAATTTCTTGATGTGACAGGCAGCCTAAATAAATTTTTAACAAAATACAGTAGTGTTCACCCTAGGTAGTACCTAACATACATGTTTCTGTGGTCTAGTACCACATGCCCACACCAGTAGTAGCCAGGAAAATTAACTTCCTTGCTTGTTTGATGTTTTAAACTTGTTCATCAGAACTATCTTCTTGACTTCTGCTGTGCATATTTACTCTTGCTGTAGGATAAATAACTTTAATTATTCCCACATCATGAAAAATAATTTTTTGCAAATTAATTTTCACCAAACAGGTTACTTTTCATTGCTTTGTTCATTTCAAAAGTAAAACCCATGAACAATGTGTTAACCAAGTCACCAAATTTCTTGTTCTACAAAAGTTACATGTTGCAAGTTAGAAATTTATTTTACATATTCAACTATGATAGGACACCATAGTTAATAAAAATGTACATATGCAGAAACTTTTGGTGCTATAGCTTAATCTCATTAAAATTAGATGCTGCAATCTGAAAATATGTCGAAACTCCATTTGTACACTCTTAAGAAGTGTTCTGAAAACCAGACAACTCACACCTTTTTTAAGTGCAGGCAATTTTGCACTACCTGCATTGCTCAAGGCAGCAACTAAGAGAAGCTGGTAAAGTGAGGGATCAATTTTAACACTTTCTGTAAGCACGAGGAGTGACAAAACTAAGAACAGTTCATCTAACAATGCACACTGAAATTGGGAAATTTCATTGTGTTTAACCTATGCAGTATTTACTGTAATATTTAAACTTAATAACAAAAAAAATTTTATTTCTTACGTCTCAAATAAAAAAATTTTAATAATAAAAAAAGGTACTCACTGTAAACACTCTAAGACTTATTCCATGACCACTTGTTTCCTCTCCACTTTCTTGTGCCAAAAACTGAAACAAAATTTCATTGAGGTCAATAATAACTGTCAGACCTGAATTATTACATTTCAAATGAGCATGTATTGTAACAATTTGTAACATTAACAACTTAAATTTACGTTACATTCGCCGTAACTTAGGTTAATGTACTATAGTTGGTTCGGGATAAAGTGAGCACTCAAAAAAGCCCTTTTTAAGTTCGATTTTCACTCAGTTCGTATCTTTCCTAGTGTTACGGCTAACGGCAGGACATGTCTAACCTCTCCAGACACGTGACTTTGTGTTTGCGCGTGTAAGATAATTTGTGCAGTCTGTAGTAACCGATAGTTTGATAAAAAAGTTTATTTATTACATAAAATACAATTATACCAATTTCCATTGATTTTGTTTCAGTATTGTAGTATTTAAATCAGAACATACACTGAACTATTTTACGTAATTTTGTTGCCAACCACACAAGCTGTAAGGCAACTATAGTAAATGTTGAACTATACTCAACAGCTAGTGATATTTTTCAAAGGTTAAATTTTTAACGCTCGCTTTATCCCGATAAACCTATACAAAGATATTATAAAATACAAATTTACATTATTTTTAGATACATACAGTCTTCAATTCCCTGAAATTTTGCATGTGGGAATCATGCTGGACCTACATGTTAAGTGCTGACAAAAATATCTTCACTTCCAGTTACAGTACCTAAAATATTGACTCAACACTATTTTAGGCAGAAACACAATCGCACAAGAATATTTGATGGAAGTAGAATTAACACAAGATTGGGGGTCAACCAAACTTCGCTCACTTACATATCATCGGCTTACTTAGCTAAAACCTCAAGTCAATGTCTTACAGGAGAGAAAAAAACAATTATAGTCATGCTACACCACTGATAGTGGGTTTTTTAATGTAAGCATAAAAGAAAACAAATGTACAGCTGACTTACAAGGTTTTAACACTAGAAACACCATGAAAATTAGCATCAAATTAATGTGTAATACAAACTTGGAAAATCTGGAAGTACGAGGTTTTAGAAATAAGCCGACAATATGTAACATTAGTTCTAAAATTTTCACACCGTAGGTTTTCATATTAAATTTTTAAGAAAAAAATTGCTCAACCCTTAACAAAACAAATGCATTTTCAACATAAGTGGCCAAGAGTCAATGAGATCTGAACTGGACACGAAGATCATTCAAAGTAAAAAACTATACTAGTGAAAAAAAACTAAATTAAGTATCTTTAAATTTTAGCAGCTTAGTACGAAAATTACTGCTTATTCAACTTAATAAAACTCCTGTCATATTTGACAGATAATTAAATATGCTATGATAATAATAAAACAACAACTTGCAATTGGGCAACTGCCTGGTGGCAAGCTGTTAACCTCCTCCTCAATCCCCATTCAGTCCCCTCTTAAACCTACCTAAACCCCCCTCACCATCACCAACGCTTCCAAAAGTAAATTCCACTCCCTCACTGACCTAAGCGTGCATACACAAAAGAAGCAGGTATCCTGCTAGCAAGCTGCCAGCACTGATCGGCACGAGCCAGCTTAAGGAAACACTTGCGTTATCATGTGCTGCCACATACAATGAAAGCAAGTCAGGACGTGTCGGCGCTGGTGTGCCTGCTTCAACCAGCTAATCGGAATTATTGGATAGCTATTCTCGCTGGTCGACCGTGCAGGTTGTGCTATCACGAGTGTTGAAGAATGGATAACGAAGTTCTTATCTGAGCTGCTTTTCAGAGACGCCTTATTTGGGATAAGTGCATGCCAATATATATGTTCTACACAGACAATGTAAAGAGATAAACCAAGAAATGAATGTGGGTGGTAACGCTATGCAAATGCTTATTCAAAATATAACTGCATGAATAATTGTTGTGAGAATATGTTATTATTTAAACTATCTCCCCTATTTACATTATTTTTTTGGGGGACGAATAATTTGGGTGACGGAGGCCTTGGCGTGGAGAAATACTTTATAGCATGCACGTGTCAAAAACTGCATACAACATTTCAATCAATATTGTTTTCAAAAGTGCAAGAGTGGCTTTTATTATTTAATTGTTAAGATCACACAATATTTTTACATAAAATAAAATAAAACGTTAATATTCAAGATTCCTAAAAAAAAAAAACAATTATTGTTGATGTGTTCCTCCGGGTCTTTAAATTTATTTATAAGTTTTGTACAATCTCAAAACAATTTTTTTACGCATAAATTAGCTATCAAGAAAAAACACAATTAATTAACATTGCCAAATAAAAATAATATTTAACTACATTCTGAAATTCTGCAAAATAAACAATCTGTAATAACTTTTGTGACATTTAGATACAAGGCATGACTTTATAACAGCATGTTATGAATATGTCCCTGATGCATTATGGACGGCATACCTTAAACATAAAAAAGGCACTTAATAAGGGAAATTTCCTATAAAATCAGCCATTCACGTTCTGCATGCCCTTTTTAGTGTCATTTACATACACAATTCAGTGTTGTCCCATTACATATCATGTACATACACGGCATATCTACACCATTCATTTAAGTCTTGTCAGCATTGTGGGTCTTTCAGCATCAAACTCAGTTGATGTCTTACAGCAGTAACATGTTCATCAACGAGGTGTCTCATAAAACTTTCTTTGTCGAGAATGGAATCATATAATGTGCATATACTTAACAATACTGTCTACAACCGTGATGTCAGTTTTGATGAATTCTGATAGTAGTCTCCATATGCCAAAAGTGTATTGAATTCATTTCTTGGCTCTACTTAATCTTTCGTTAAAAAATATTCCTGTTGAATTGTTAAACTGTTGTGACCATATGGTTTTAAGAGAAAAGGTAGACGAGGATAAGCTTCATTTCCAATTAATACAAATTGAGTATTTATGTCTGTTCCAGGGAGACCTGCAAGTTTTTGAATGTAGAGTTGATTAGTGTTAAGTAACTTAAATGGGTCCAATACATGAAATGTATCATCACTTTGTCTGCCATATCCTCATATGTCTACTGTTATCAATTTGTAATTCGCATTGGCTACACCTTGCAAGACAACGGAAAATACATTTTTATAATTAATTGCCACTCTCCATCTCCTACTGGCTCCGAAAGCACCTTGCAGGATAACCTTCAACTACTCCGGTGATTTATGCATCGCAAGAAAACGTTACATACGATGTTTTGTACACACCTTACAACACAAACTTCAACACCTATTAACATTTTCCTGTGCGACATAACTTACTTTGGAATGTAGGAAAACTTAAAACTTATTAATATGGAATGTATCAGCAAACGTACATAAGTCTTGATTACTATGTTACGTGATCTGTTATATTTTGTATCATTTTAATTTAGCGCAGAAGGAAAATGTACAAATTTAACCTACCTTAAAGTGATAACTAATGCTCCATTTTATTTTAAATTTTTTAAAAGCTTTATGCCTCATGCTCATGTGAAGAAAAAATATTTCGCCGAATGTTTTCAATTCCTTAAACTAATTATGAATATTCCCCATGACTGTATGTGCCTCTTTTTGCAGAATGAACATCATTTTTCTTTCAGCTAACTTTTAATATCACACTATCCAAAGCTATGAATTCTTCACGAACTAGTCAACATATTTCTCCCAAGATAATTGTTGTACAACCGGCCGATTAAGACATGCTTTTACACACATCTTCTGTGTGTTGTTGTCGCACATATTTTCCGCACAGATCGGCGCCGGCAGCCTGCTAGCAGGAAACCTGCTTTCTTTGTGTACGTGCCAATGTATGTCCAACTTCACACAACTTAATCTCTACGTTGACAGAATTTGTCATTTATAAACAGGGCAGTTCCTAATGAAGAAAATGGAAAAAAATTCTGATCAAGACAAAATATAAAAAAATATGGTTGTGTGAACAAGCCAAATCCAGTAATATTTATATATGTCGTTAACTTATTATTCACTGCCAATTGGTATGCGCTTACACAAAATCAAGTAAACAATATTTAAACCTACTCAAAAATGAATACACTGAGTTTACATGCACTAAATTAACAAATAATTACAACAACCTTTTTAAACAACTACAGCCGGTAAAGAAAAAAGGTTCTAGGACTCACGTCAGCTGATTCTGAAAAAAAGGGTTTCTATTTTTTTTCCTGAGCTTGTGAGAAGAAATTATTAAAGTTGTATGTCAAATATGGACTTTTGTCCCTTCTACACCACCCCCATTTTTTTCGGCCATAGTTAGATAAATAGAGGGAAAAAAACGGGCACTGCTGCGAGAATTGCAGACAGCCAATGCATGTTAGGAAGAAAAACTACCCACTTCCTGAGAAAACATGGGTAAGGACATAGTTAGGCATTTCATATGCTCTTTCTCTTAAAAGCATAATTAAAGGTAACTAAACAGGAAATCATAGCATGAGTGTTGTAAAAATACAAGCCGAGTGGAAACTTGTTTGAAGCTCTGACGGAAAATAATTTGTTTCGCATAATTTCTAGGCTGTGAATTATGTAATGGGCAATCCATCTGAATCTGGGTTGTTTGAACTATGTCAGCCTCACAAGAATTTCTTGACTACAGAGATATGTCATAACAGTTCTGTAATATTATTTACCGTTTAAACAGTTTTTAAAAAAAACAATCCACGTCAATTTTTGTGTACTTTCCAAGATGTATAATTGCCGGGCGGAGTAAATGTGCAGGTAATACTGAATGATTTATTAGTGCCCCCCAAAATGTTCTAGGGCCTGGTGTGGGAGAACTACATAAACACACAGACTACACACACATGGAACAACACACAGATACTACCTAAAACTGACAAATACACTGTGCAAACATACAAAAATCAGTCAAATAGATACAAATGAACAGACCAATATTAAAAATCATACTAATAATGTCAAAAAAGAATATTAACAACAGTAAACAAAATTTTAATATACAATATGCACAATGTATTAATATTTTTGTAAGATATTTGGTGAATTAGAATTTAACTGAGCATTATCACAATGTCATTTGGTTTAGTTCCTTAGAAGCTGGATTAGAAGCCTAAATTATGTAACAAATGTAGGAAATGAATGTGGTTCATTAACTTTGAATACATGTTTGTATAAGTACCAACTGTCCTTAGTAGATGACATATTTAGGGAGATTTTGAGGTCACCTGCAAAAAGTGTCTTTCGAGAGTAATTTATAAATTCTGTAATGTCGTATATAAAAATAATAAATAAGAGTGATGACAGAGAGCCCTCTTGAGGATGTTTAATGTTTTTAAGATGATATATATAAATTTTTTTACAGAAAATGATCTATTGGATTGGTAACCAGAGAAGATCTTCATGTAATTAGAGTTTATACCAATTAGAATTTTTAATCACAAGTTGATGACTAACAGTGTCAATGCTTTTGACAGATTGGAATAAATTGCATCAACTTAGTTCTGGGTAATGACCTCACTGTAAATAGAGCCGGGAAATTCAGTAAGGTTGGTTATAGTAGAATTTGACAGCAAAAACACATGCTGGAAATGGAAGAGATTGTTTTTGGCATAAAAAAGATGGTGATGGAGAATTTTTAAAAAATTTGAACCAACTGCATTTTGAATTTATATTACCTATTATAAACAGTACATTACTAACAACCCCAGCAAGCTCACATATTTTGCTACATAAGTAATAAAATATTTAATTGGTAAAAGAAATTTAAGTATGAGAGGTTAAGACTGGGTCATAACATATAACTACAAAATTTAACCACTAGACACAGATAAGTGGAAATTTCCTCTTGGTAACATATTCCAGCTGACATTCACTTCAACTTTCACTAAAATGTGTTACATTATTCATACTGAAAATGTGATTAGCAATTTCATGCTAAAGTCTTCTGCATTGACCTAACCAATAAAAACAATAACACAACAAAAAATAAAAAGATTAAATATATTTTTAAAAATAACACTAGTGCTGAATGCACACTGAAAACCAGCACAAAATGAACAGACACACTACCTCAAAAGCAACACTTTCATGACCATTTGGATCATTAGGGCCGAAAAATAGATCAAGTTAGACAACTGATTTCTTAGGAATAATTACAAATTGTGAAACAAACAATACAAGGCCAACAACATTAAATTCCACTAATGCTGTTACCAAAGGTTCGTGAAACTGGCTGTAACTGCTTGATAGGCCTACAGCTTGTGGATGTATTTAGGTACCGAAATCAGCTCTACTTTACTTCTCTAAACAAGCAACGTAAATGAATAATTTAAGGTAATGTTGACAGGAATGATGTCACACAACGTTGAGAAAAAAAAACCAAAAATTACATTTTATAAGTGTTCATAACTATACTTTCGGTATTTATCGGCCACTGTTGGTCAAAATCTTGTAAACAGTCAACTATTTCTGTGTGCTGACTCCAAGGACTATTTTTATTAGGTTAGGAAACGTAATTATAAATTAGGTGTGTGTGTAAAACTGCAACTAGTAGCACCTGTAGTACCAGTGCTAGTTGTTAATTGCATACATTGAACACAGGTTGGCAAGATCATGATTAAAAATGCAGGAAACATGAGCATAGCTATGTGACATAATGCCAATGTAAATTAGTGAATGGTTTTGTAACGTGTTTAATTACAGAATTTGCTTTTAATAGTGGTCAGTTTTAACTCTATTGTACTGGGTTTTATGCAAATGCATGGTAAGCCTGGATTGTGTACCTAAATAAAATAATGTGCAACGTCTAATGCTGGAATGATACTTCTGGATACAATTGGAACAGAATAGATTGAAGTGATGTAAACTGATAAGGTCAAATTACGCTATGTGCTGCTTTTCCTTCATGAAATGTTACATAGCGACTGTCAAAACACAAGTGGTATCACTCGATTGCGGTGGCACATTATTTGCATAAAAATAATTGTGATAAAATATAATATATGAGTTTTCAGGCTAAGTACATTTTAAAACATTACTTGAAACTAATAATGTGAAGTTAAAAAAAACTAGCAAATCAGAGTTATTTTATTATCTGATACCACTATTTGGTATCGGATGGTAAAAGAAATTCCTTCCGCTCTTCTTTACTTTGAAATACCACATTGAAACATTACATTTCTCGAACTGTCCCGTCCAAAAATCCCAACATTTGCCTGGATTCACTGTTAAGAGTCTTGAGGAAAGATTGAGGTGATGACTGGTGTCATTGATGCAATAAATTCTTTACTGTTGATATCAAGATTACTATTTTTACTCTTGTGTTTTACTTATACAATAGCTAACATACACTTTTAGGAAGAATAATAACAATTCACTTGCAATTGGGCGATTGCCTGATTGCAAGTTTTAACCACTTCAATCACTTCCAAACCCCTCGTAAACTTTCCAACTCCGTTCACTTTCACCAATTTCTTCGGAACTAAACTCCACTCCCTCACTGACCTACTAAGCATTAATTGCCTACCCTTCTAAGTCCTGCTCCTCATAATCTATTTTTTCTCACTATTATTCCCTCTTCTTCTATACTCTGGCTTACACAATAGCAGGGTTAGGAAATGCCCTTGGTTTTCTGAACAAACCCAACTCAGCTGGGTTATTTAGGGTTTTTTTTCAATAAAACTGGGTTATTTGTTAATAAGACAGGGTTTTTTTTTCATAATAAGCCTGGTTTGTTTGAACAAGCTGGAATTTTCTAACATAAGATAATCCTCACTTAAACATATTTTGAAAATATGTCTGTTTCTTAAAAATAAAGTGATTTCCACAAAGCAAGTTAATGTACCAAATTCTATTTTCACATTTTTCTAACACAATTTTAGCAAAGATAAACTAATTTCAGCATTGTTCTGGTATAAGTACAGTATTTCAGTTTTTAAATATTAATTTAAAAGTGGTTTTTATGTATGTTATCAAGTATTTCCTAACAAAGAAATTTGTACCTTAACCACTTAAGACATTTGCCCGAGTTATCTCGGGCTGTACATCAGCAAGAAAAAGGAAATAAAAAATTTTAAATAATAAAAAAATTTTAAAAAAATTATTAATTTTTTATTTTACTTTTGAGACAATTTTTATTGCCTAAAACATATATTTATGTTTAAAAACTTTTAATATTTTTAGCAAACACAGTACGATAAAAACCTGACACTGAAGGGGTTAAAGATCCTTTCATCCACCCTTAGCTATTACTAGAATGTAATCATAACGCATCCTTTCTTTGAAATAAATGCTGTACCTTGAAAATCATAAGCCAAAGAGGAAGTGGAGAAGAGAGTCACTGATAACACTCCATGTTGTCAGGTTCATATGTCAATTGTCATCTTATTATTTCCTTTTGTGCAATAAAATAAAGTTCCCATAATTATAGTTTTTCGTCCCCCCTCCTTTTGCTATACTATACTCTAGTTAGCAGCAAAAGTCACACCAGTACTAATATTTTATCTGTCGGATTATGCGGTTCAGAAGTTAGTTCCATACTTTTGGAGTTGGTCGTAAGTACAATCCCTTTTGTAACGAATTCTGGAAGGAAAAGTACAACAGAATGAACTGTGGAAGGGTGGGATGTATGTCTGAAAAACCACGCCTGGTTTAAAATGTAATTTTCACCTACCTCAGAAATAAAAAAGTAATGCAATGTTATGTGGATTATATGTGTACTTCAGCTAGCAATTCAGTGGCTGTTCTAATTAGACAGTTTATAGCTGGGCCACAGACACTGTATCAATTCTTTAAATTTCGTTGTACCTGCTGCATTAAATGCAATGTTCCTAGAGCAAAAATTTTGCTATAAATTTGTCCAAAAACCTTCTCTGACCACTCATAGTAATATGAGTAAAATCAGTACCCTTCGTTTGAATTTTTTGTCCTTTTTGCAATGATGAGAACAGGACATTTACAAAGCTAAAGCTGTTAAACGTACTGTCATTAACACTTAGTGACACACACCTGGGCTACCTCCACATGAGTTAGGAGACAGTTATTCTACAAGACGGACGGTACTTGACTGATTTGAATTACATGGCTCTACATAATCCACACACTTCACTTTTCAGCCCAAAGGCCGTTGAATTATAACTTTTCTTTATAAATTTAGAAAGATGAATACAGATTCATTTTACCTTCTCAGAAATTTCACCCAGACAAGGTTTACACTTAACTACTGCCATCAATTTTAAAACACTTCGGTCCAATCTGTTGCACTTTTCCTTCCAGAATTGGTTACAAAAGGCATTGTACTTATGACACAAAACCACTAACTTTAAAACCTCATGATCTAACAGACAAAAGATTAGTACTAGAGTGGCTTTTGCTGCTGACCGAGTATAATATAGCAAAAGGAAGGGATGATGAAAAATGGTAACTATGGGAACTTAATTTATTTTACTGCACAAAAGGAAATATAAGATGACTAATGATGTATCTACCTGGCAACCTGGAGTGTTATCAGTGATTCTCACTTCTCCACTTGAACCATTCCTCTATGATTTATAATCTGGGTACAGTAATTATTTACGATCGCATTCTAGCAATTGCTATGCAGAGATGAAATAATATCTAAGGTATGAGTTTCTTGGTGAAGAAATACTTGATAAAATGAATAAAAACTGCTTATAAATTCATATTTTAAAACTTAAATAATCCCAGAAGAGTGCAGAAATTATTTTTAATCACTAAAATTATGTGTTAAGCCGGAGTTGCAATTATCCGTCTCGCCCGTCAGTCGACTGTCCGTCCGTCAGTCACATGACCTTCAACCAATCAGAGGCTTCCAACATTTCCATCCATCCGTCCGTTGAAAGCTTGGCAAGCTTTAATTTTTGACATGCGATGGATGAAAGAACAGCCTTCTAAAGATTGTGGCTATAGTTTCAACGGTTTCGTTTTAAAAGAGGGCTGTGAGGTTAGTTTTATTTTATATTTCTTCTTGCTTATTACTGCAAATTCATGACTTTAAAATACGACTAAGATAATAATGGCATATGGAAAACATTAAAATACTAAGACAAATTGTTTTATTTACATAATGATTACTCAAATTATAATGCAAATAATTTATTAGTAAATATTATGCTCACAAAATTTATGTTTGATGAAAAATATATGTTGCACGTACTAGCAGCCATAGACTAATAAATAAATCCATAAAAAATAAGTAAACTGTTGCAGGGAATTTATTTACGTCCCACAAAAGTTTCCTATTCATGCATTGGTAGCATCGCATATGGAAGGAATAACGACGGACGGATGACGGATTGTTGTAAATCGCTAGCTTTGCAGACGGACCGCCGACGTCTGGACCAGTGCAGATGGACGGACGACTGACGGAAGCGATGGATTATTGTAACTCTGCCTTTAGAAAAATGTGAAAACAGAACTTGGGACATTAATTTGCTTTGTGGAAATCATATTATTTTAAAGAAATCAACACATTGTCAAATTTTGTTTGGACGAGGATTTAAGATGTATTCACAACCACACTTAACGTAAATATGTTAAGTACTAATAGAGATTGAAACAACATTTAATCTTCACATACACAGAAATTGTCTACGTCATACCAAAATGTAGGTAATAGATGATTGTACATTATTTTATTTTTTGAAGTAAATTAAATGAATTTATGATTACAAGATATAAATTTTCAAATAATAAATATTTAAGCGAGTCTTAAGATTTCGCATTCCGCATTCACAACTACCACTTAGCATACATATGTATGAAGCAGAAAGTTTATCAACACTGTTACATACATATGCACGCTACAATGTGAATGTTAACATGCACACTTGGTGTTTCTACTTTTACACATATGCTACGTGGTGGTTGTGAAACCAGCTTAACTTATGTCAGAAAAACCTAGCTTGCTCTGAAAAAAAACTAGGCTTACCGAAAAAACTTGGCTTGTTCCGTAAATACCCGGGTTTTATTGCAAAAACCAAAAAAACTGCCTGGTTTGGTAATTTTTTTCTTCAGAAAAACCCGGGCTTTTTCCAACCCTGCCTTGAGCTGAATAGAGTGTGGGTGGATAATGTACAGCCATGTAATTCAAATCAGTCAAGTACTGACCATCTAGTAGAATCATAGTCTCCTAGCTTGAATGGAAGTAGCCCAGCTTTGATACCAACAGTGTTAACGGCAGTGCCTTTGACAGCTTTATTTTCGGAAACATCACATCATTGCAGAAAGGACAAAAAATTCAAACAAAGGTTACTCTGGTTAATATGAGTGATCAGAAAAAAATTTTGGACAAATCTATGGCAAAATTTACTCTCGCAACATTGCTTTTGGTACAGCAGTTACAAACCCATTTAAAGAAACGATACAGTGTCTGCACCCCAGCTATAAACTGTCATATCAGAACAACCACTGAATTGCTAGATGAAGTACACATATAATCCACATAACATTGCATTACCATTTTTATTTCTGAGGTAGGTGAAAATTACATTTTAAACCAGATGTGGGTTTTCAAACATACATTCCACCCTTCCACAGACTCTAAATACTAAGCAGACATTAAAATGATGTAACTGATGACTGTGCATGCACAGCTACCAGACAATAAATAACTTCTTGTCTGGTTCCCAAATACTTTAATTATAAAACATTAACTAAAACAATATATTTTCATTTTCGAAAAAACAAAAAACCCACATGAATAAACACCGGATGGGATTTTTCAAGAGGGTTTTATTTTAAAAAACCAACTGGTGCCAATCCTGCAGGCAGCCTAGCCTCCCTCTCCATTTAACATCCTGTGCAACTTGGCCAGCCACTTCTCACTTCACCTTTCCTTCAGTGTTCCATCGCTGTTTCTTCAATAATACTGACGGTAAAAAATTACCTTTGTCCTCACCAGCCTGCTCTTGCCTTCTCCACTTTTCTTTCACCCACCTTGCTTCCCAACTTAGTACCTTCTCTTGCTCCCATACCTCCAATTCCACAAGTTGTTTCCACTCTACTGTTGCATACTCTATTGGCTATACCATTGAAATCATGCCTTTTCCACATATATTGTACTTGTTTGTGTGCTATGTATATGACAACTGCTAGCGGACATATGTTTTGCATATCCAGACGATAATAAATAAATAAAAATTCACTGTACTACTAAATCCTTTCAACATTCCTAGTGCCCTTCTATTATCAGAAACAATTTTTTCTAGGCCGTACCTGCTTTCTCCACTCTTAGTCACCCTACAGCAGTAGCCCTACGTACAGTACTTGTATTTTGACACTTCTATCTCCTGCCCTTCCTACCTGTACACATCCATACTCCTAATTCTCTTTCTCATAAACCATACAATATTTATTTTCATTTTCTCTTCAAACCATTATAGTATTGTTGCGTGCCATGTGCCTGGAGGCCGGTGGTCGGCGGCTGTTTCGTAACACTTTGTGGACTGGCCCCTGAATCATATGCTGAGCGGCTACGTGATGGCAGTCACGCCAAAGCTACGTCATAGATACCTGTCCCAACTACGTCTTAACTCTACGAGGGCGGCCTACGTGACTCTATTCATGTCCGAAACATCTAGTAATGTCTATTTTTAGACGCATGTAATGCAGTTATTCCCCGACTGTTTCAAGGAGTATAAAACCACAGAATCGGCACATTTGGGGAGAGTTCGCTATTGGTCGTGCTAGAGGAAGGTGCTATGGTTGTGGAGATAGACTGGTGAAGACATCTTGGTGACGTCAGAGTCTACTGTGAGGCGGCTACCTTCGGAGCAGTGTTAGACGAACCAAGAAGACTGCTGCGGCGGGCTGACGGGCGAAGGAGGTACGCGACAGGAGTCGAACCGAAGACCTCAAGAGTGAAGACAGCGGTGCACTCGAAAATGCTGCGCAGCACACGACGATTCATCACCACGGCTGACTATTAAGGTTGTACACTGTCACTATTTGAAAGACTGTTGATTGGATATACAGTGAATCCTTGATAACTCGGACCTCAATGTCCCAGACTTCGGATAACTCGGACAGAATTTCAAAAAACTAAATTAATTTTAATTAAATTATTTTTTGGTCAAAAATCATAAGAAAATTGTGTCTGCCTAATTTAAATCCATCACGTTTTATTTAAAAACAGTATTAATCTTTAAAAGCAGTTGCTCATCGCTACGTAGCCTTTAATAATCCCACCATAAAATATCTGGCTAGTAGCGTGTGGTTAAATGTTGCTAGCGAGGCGCGCGAGTGGAGATGCAACTCAGCAGGCAGACCTCGCTTCTTTATTTTTCCTCCCTCTTCAGCGCGAGCCATACACGTACGTGTGCCATAAACAAACATTTCAGTATGATGCTGGTGAATTGGACGGTAACTACAGGTCACAATGGCATCTAAAGGGAAATTTATTTTGTTCTGGTATGTGCAATAAATTCAAGACTGCAAAACAATTTGTTCCGGACATTAATAAAAAAAAATTTTAAGCCATTGGTACGTACTGCAATGTAGGCAAGGTGGTGAGAGGGTTTTATGGCCCTTAAAACTACGTCTTACAAGCAGATGAGGGTGAAGTGAGGTGAAAGAACAACACAACATCCATGCCCGAGCAAGGATTCGAACCCAGGACCTCTTGCACCGTAAACTGGCGCCTAACCCACTACGCTAGAGGCCGGCGCGATATTGAAAACAAAAAACAGGGCTTAATAAATTATAAAAAAAGGGGGGAGCAGAAGGAGGCTTTTGCCCTGGGTCGCACATTCTAGAGGGCCTCGATTTTGAAAAAGTGAAATGGTTAAAATGAATGGGCTTTTATTGAGTTTCCATTAATGTTGATGGTATCTGTGAAATTTATTTTAAGTGTAAAGAGTGTGTAAAGACGTCACTGATCTATGACGGCGCAGCCAAGGTAAGATAGTATGAAGGGAGGCCTACAAGCGCACATTATCACTTCAACCACGGCCGTGACTTCAACTGAACAAAAAAAAGGAGGAAAGGTAGACTGAGATTTACGTTGCTCCTGGCCTCGTATTCTAACATAGAGGCCCTGAAAAAAAAAACTATTTCTCTAGGAAACTAGCAGATGGCTGCAGACACTGTGACATGCTGATGTAGAGCAATTTTTCACGTAAACATCTCATGAGTTGCGAGTGGTCACGTGCAATGTTTTTATTGCTGTTGAGACTGTACCAGTTGACCTTGACTACTTCTGCTCGCGCTCTACCACCCTAGCTTATCTCACACACATACCCACACGCACATAGACTGTCACCAGCCAATGAGAGAAGGGGGTGAGAACTTTTATGTGGTCGAAGGGTACCTTGGTCGCCTTGGTGCCAGCTTCTAGCACAGATAAAAATCAGCCTGAAGTAGCAAAAAAAAATAAATAAAAAAGAATCTGCCGGCCCAGGTTGTTTGACATTCTTTCTTTTATAGTTCTCTCCTTACAGTGATAATTTCCCCACTACCTCCTCCTGTAAATTGATACGTACAAAGCAGTATATATTGCCGCTTCTTTTGCTTGTAGAAATGATAGCGTACTGGTTTCCTCACGTTTCTTGTGATTAATAACTGATTACCCCTTCACCCCGGATGCCCCTCGATAACACGGACAAATCGTAACTCGGACAGCTTCTTCCCCCTTTTAGTCCGAGTTATCGAGGGTTCACTGTATAACTGAATTTTATTGTGATTTGTATTAATTAATTGATGGTAGACATTTTTTGTGCTTTAATTGTCAAAGTTAATTAACGTGTCTGTGACACAGTAGTAATTATGTGCATAACTAATTGTGCTGTGAGTTATAGTTGATTACTGTTTTGTGTATTTTGTAGCTTCGTGAGCTATTAATTCCAGTACTTAATTTAACTCTTTTATTTCTAATTATAAGACCTCTATCCCAAAAGAACTCATGGGAATTTCCCACATGTAAAGTTTTTTGTCTCAAACTTTTAACAGTATCTTATCAATGTAATTCTGCAACCTATTCCCATCAGACACCTCTGAATATAATACAGTCACCAGTGAGCTATCTTATTTTACCACCCATCCCACAACCCATGTTGTTTGCCATTGCAGTATACAACATGGAACCCAGAACACTTCCTTGTGGCTCACTTGGCATAACATCTCCGTCTTGCAATACGGAATCTCCCACTCTTACCTTCTATTTAAATACAGAGGTGTACAAATGTATTTAGAATGTTTCTTTCCACTCCATATAATAATGTTCTTTGCCTATTAAATTGCATTTGGTGCTAAATTTAATGAAATTTATTCACTGTGCTAAACTAAGTAATTTATTTAATAGAAAAACAATGTGCTGTGGTGAATATAAAGTTAAGCTACTGTACTCACACAAAACCTTTTAAAAAATGCAATTTTTAATAGGGTACCTGAGTAACTCAAATATACCAACCTTAACTAACATAACTTTCAGGTTCCATTACATTAGGTAGGTTAGTTTAGATTGGTTATATTTTAGTTTTTTTTATTTATTTGGTCTTATATGCCCTCAAACAGCATATGGCCTCGATAGAGGTACACAGAGGATAGGAGGAAGGAGTTGGCTAGGGCCTGTTTAAGAAACCATCCCAGCATTTGGTTGGAGTGATTTCAGAAAATCCTGGAAAACCAAAATCAGGATGGCCGGAACCAGGAATCAAACCTGGGTTCTCCCGAATTTGAGGCAAATGTTTTAAAAATGCTCAGTACTAAATATTGCATTTATGCCATTTTTTTGCGTGAGTAGCTAAACTTAATATTTACTCATGCTATAATACTTGTTCCAATTATAATTTCTAGATTCTAGGAGATCCCACCACTGAAAGATACAGGTAGCAGGATAGCTACAAATGGCAAAAATAAGGCAGTAATTTTACAATCTCTGTATTTGAAGTAAAGGATGATTGGAACAAAGAAATGGGTGCAACTGGGTTGCTTAAAATTTGTGAGCAAAAAATAAATTGGAAAAGTAAGTTGCCGCAGCAATGGAAAGAGGCAGCCGTAGTACCCGTACACATTCAAAGTACGGATAGAGGGAAGTCTGGCAGTTACAGGCCTGTGAATCTCACACTGAGTACAAGGAAGGCAACAGAGTGATTGGTGGTACAGTACGTAGTTAACATAATGAACTAGAGGAATTGGTTTCAGGAGTACCAAATCAGTTTTAAAAGGGTTATTCCTCTGAGACTCAATTGGCAGGTTTGTTAGAGGAAATAGTGCAGGCAGTTGATGAGGGGAAGCAGGTAGGAGCCTGCTTAAATAGACTTTGTAAAGGTGTCTCTTATTAGTTAGTGGATAAGTTATATGATCCATCTTTGGTGAAATGGTTAAAGGGACTTCCTCAGGGGCATAGTCAGAGAGAGAAAGTGGGGGAAGCAATGTCAGAGAAAGGAGAGGTTACAACAAGAACACTGCAGGGAAGTGTGTTGGCTCCCCTGATATTCACCATAATGGTGAATGACATGGGTTTCAGGTTTACAGGAAAAATAAGACTGGTTGTGGATGACTGTGTACTGTACATAGAGGTAACAAGAGGTGGGCAGTGGAAACAACTTGCAGGCTGTGGTCATGAACAGAGGTGAATAAAATAAAAAATTAATGTGCATAAGACTAAGTTGGCGAGGTTCACTAGGAAGAGAGCGGAGAGCAGAAATGATTGCAGAAGAGATGGACAAGAAATTGAGGAAGGCACAGCATATAAGTATCTAGAGGTTATTGTCATGAACCATGTAACCCTGGTTCTAACACAGCGATCAGTAACCAGGCCACCAGGCCAGTAATTCCATAATATTAAACATAAGTTGCTGCAAACTGCAAGAGAGAACTCCCCACTCCAACAGCGGTGCGAGTTGCCACACAGGGCGCGATAAAGGGGCGTGTCACGCAACCTACGAGGTCTGTCTGCCCCATATCGTCGCCAGGACCACTTCACTACCAAGATGCACCACGACGTCCAGATCTACGACGTGCCGATCGCCGTGGAAGTTTCCTTACGTCAGCCTCGGAATCATTAACAAGGTGGGACTGTCATTGACGTAACTAAATTGAGTGGCTCAATGTATAATTATGTATCTAACTATTTTTGCCTCCCTCCGTAAGAACATCGTAAATGTAATGAAATAGTTGTATATATTGTAAATTAAAGCCGTACCTGATATTTAGAATGCGAGTCTCACATATTAAAAGAATCCCTCATTTAAACAAGTTATAAAATACAGTACATTTTACGTAAATACTCTACCAATTACCACACAACCAAAAGGAGTATCAAATATCCGTAAACATAA
This sequence comes from Medauroidea extradentata, assembly GCA_003012365.1. Lineage (NCBI taxonomy): Eukaryota > Metazoa > Arthropoda > Insecta > Phasmatodea > Phasmatidae > Medauroidea > Medauroidea extradentata. The sequence goes on along the minus strand of PNEQ01077179.1, from coordinate 35,529 downwards.
TATTATGTTACAGGAGAAAATATATTGTACAATAATTCAGCCAATGTGCTGCCACAGGGTAGGATTCGTATGTGGAGGTGGAAGTACAAGAGCTAGAGAAGGTGCAGAAGAGATATGTGAGAAGGATAGTAAATAAATGGAAAATGCAGGGACACAATGGTGTGGAGGAACAGGCCTGGATTTACAAAGGGGCTTAGTGGGCCTGAGCCCAGGGTAGCACAACCAGAGGGGTGGCAAAATACCAGGGAAAAAAACTAACAAGTATGAAATTAGTTGGAGATAAGACCCTTTTTCAGCTACGTACTTCAACATTCCAGCATTATTTATTATAACAAAATATGTTATGGTGTATGTGTAAAATGCATGACAAACAACTAATTGATGCGAGCGGATGTCTGGGACAGGGGTAAACAGGCCCGGACAATATGGTGAAGATAGTGTGTTGTGCCACACACGACAGTGGCGTGCGAAGACTATCTAACCTGGTGGCACCAGTTTGTTAGGGAGAACGAACACACTGAGAAAACAGCTTTATCTCAGGATCATATGGCAGAACACCAAGGCGTTCTGTCTTGTACCCTCCTGCTCAGCGTCTATTCTTACACAGGGGAATCTAGGCACTCCCCACGCCTGATGCACAGCAAGAGACACTCACCACGAATATTGGGCACCTAGATGCCTTTACATAAATCAGAAGTAGTAGCTCAGGAATGTGCGGGATGAAGGGTCCTGCACCCGTAAGTCCAAGATTAGGCAAAACAATAATTAACACACTTTACATCACTGTGATTACTGCGAAAACATCTACTGGCAGCAAAAATTAAGCGGGCCCAGACCTAAGCCCTTCCAATGGGTGACACATAAACAGAGGCCAAGAGGGCCAAGTAATAATAAAGAATGAAGTTAAGCCACTGGGCGTGATGAGTGGCAGGAGTCGAGGCACATCTCCAGGCTTGAAACTTAAGTTACGAGAAAATATTTCAATTTAAGACAATGACTAAAGGTGAGACAGAGAGGATGGTGCCCGGAGCGACACGGAGTCGACCGCACAGTAATGTCGCCAACTGACAAGGGCTTGCCACACAATCTGCATTGTCCAGCAAAAGCGCAGCGAACATCCGTTGAGAACACAAAACCCTCAAAAGATATAATGAGCAAGAGCCTGAAACACTACAAATACTAATTCTTGTTGATTAATGTTCTAAATATTAATTCTTGCTATGAATATTCGAAAAGGTATTCTGAAAATGTTTATGTTGGATCTGGAGTAATTAGAACATTTTCTTTCAAAAATATTTGTGTGTTAATTAACGTAACGGGAGTTAGACGAGACAGTTACAGGTCAAATGAATAAGGAGAAATACTGAAATACAATTAACATTGATGAGTTTCAAAAGATTAGGAAATAATTTTATAAAAGAACACGTGCTGCAAAGTTGGCTGTGTGGGCTAGTCCATTATCGCCACCTGGCACAGAGGTATTCCTGCGAAACTTTAGGTTAAACACTAAATTTTCCACTTAAGGCATTATTAAATAAAACAAGGTTACTACTGGCCTTAAATTAATGCTTTCCCCCCGGCAACGTGACCCACACTTCCGTAATTCACCTCTGAGCATAAAAATGAATACTGTTTACCAAGGTGTTTATTACACGATTTCTGGTACACAGGGCACTTAGCGAACATGTGGAGGCCGTTTATATGGGTAGATTCACATACTGATGTCACACAATACAACGTGGGTGGCTTCCGGGCATTGCTGTCTCGTAGTCATAGTTTCACGTATCCCATCTAGACAATGTGTTGCTCATGATGGAAGGAGTTAAGGTGAAACTGTTGACGCATATGACCTGGCTATTGGGTTTACTTGACACCTAAGATGCCATACTATAGCAAACACTTCAGAAGAAGACGTTACTTTTCAAGAAAGATCTCCAAGAATATTTTGACACCTGAAAAGGATGCTGCTACTGGTGAAGCGGATCCAATGAAGTTGAATACTAAATTGGATGCTCCAGAAGAAAGCTTTGTGCTAATGTCGTTATATAATTTCAGTTTTAAAGGATTTCTTCCAAGATTTGGCAGCGGTTTGTTACGAGTATGATTTTATAAGAGGAGTGGACTAGCTAGTAACTGTCAAGTAACCTAACAAAGTAAAGTCCTCACAATGATAGCTCAGGGAAGGTGCATCTTAAATTAATAAAAGTCGTTGTACCAGGCCACAGGCCAGGAGGAGTTGTGCCTGGTCGTGGCAGGTGTTCGCCGAGTGTGTCTGTGGCAGGTATGCGCTGGTTTTTAACGGCAGATGTACGGTACTTGAATGTGTGTGGCGGATCAGTGACGGCGGCAGGGCATGTGTGAACTTGATATCAACGTGCGCCACCTGCCATTCCGGACGACGTGGGCCACCTACCAGTGCAGGACACGTGGCTTCGCCGCCCCCTCCCTCTACCGGCGCATGAAGAAGGCAGTCTGGAAGCAGCAGCCGCGACGGACGGAACGACAGAGACGTGGTGCGCTTCAGGACTCTGATTCGTCCAGCGAGAAACGTAACGCGCGTGTGCAACTATTCGGCCGAGTGTTTTACTTTGTTTTGCCATTTGGAACTGGCTCGCGTAAGGCACTAGGCTATGTAGGTATGGACTGCCCCATAAGTGTCCATGTAAGGTGTAGTTTTCTCCAGATCCTCTCTGCTTTTCCCGATATGCAGCTGTTTCGACTCGCCAGATGAGAGAGGGACACGCCGGCACAAACAGACCACGACCCCTCAAGCCTCGTGTTCCAGATTACACGCTTAACCGGGTGGCACACAGAGCATTCCAATGCAGCTCCGTTCCTACCTCACTCTCACTGGACACGACGTAATGGCGCCCAACACTTTGACGTGAATATTGCAGTGTAAATCGACGTACAACCTACGCAGAGAAGGGCTGGAAGATGACACTTCACCACAGGATCGCCACAGTTGCATTGTTTAGCCAGCTACGTCATAGCCTGCACGTCAGCGACAGCAGGAAACAATACACCGAGCTACATTTAGAAACAAATCGAACCATCGCACACAATGAGCAGCAAGGAGTGTGTTAGGTGTGGATTACCAGCATTCCCTGATTTACTTTTCGGAGAAATACTGCAACAGTGATGCACATTTGCCATGGAGAACCGGAAGGGGAACCTGAGCATGAAAGTGGAGAAGCTTATCGACCACAGCCTGCCAAGGCAGGCCGAAGTATGTGACTCGTCAACATGTGTCAGACAAGGGACGGAGATGGCCACTTGTGTGACATGTCGAACAAGACGCCAGCATAGATGTTCGCATGCCACGGAACTAGTCACTTTCGGTGAGGCCATGTTCGCTTGCGCAACTTGTGTGTCATGGAGGCCCCCTCCCCCGCTTCAAGGTCATACATCACAAGCTCCAAACCTACCATCCTATCACCCCTCCTCAAGTGCCTCAACGACTGAGCGTCGAGTTGTCCGGACAACCCGCCAAGAAAGTGGGGACATAATGAAACTTCCAGAGTTCTCTGGACACATGCACAAGGATGTAGACCAGTTTCTGCAGCAGTGTGAAAACACTGTGTTTACACTACGGCATAATGTACGAGGAGTGGGTTTATAGTGCGATTAGCAACTTGCATGGTGCCGCAAAGGACTGGTGGAGAATATGGGGACATGCAACAATGACATGGGATGAGTTCGCGAATGGCCCCTACGGTATTGGTTCGGATCCGTAGAGGCTATAGCAGACTGTCAAGCGCGATTTTATAGTGAACGACAAAAGGACACAAGAGTCGACAGAGAGCCACAAAAATCCAGCTGTTCTGGCGTATCTATCCAACCACGCCGCCGGAGGATACACTAAGCACCATAACCCCACGTCTGCAACTGGAACTCCAACTATTTTTGGCAGAAGTAAATGGTGAAAGTGTGGAAGGATACATTCGTCGAGCAATCGTCGCCGACAGGGACATCAATCGGCTGAGGGGACGTCCATTACACACACTAAGATGGGCAGACGAGGAGGTCCCTATCACCAGAAATATGCGCGATAGCGGCACACCAACGGCAGAAGACAACAACACACAATTGAGGCGCCGCTGTCGGTTGACCCTGCGTCCGCCCCACAACTCTCGCGACAGGACATTCAACCGCCACAGTGCCACACCTGCCCAGCGCACACGTTTCACTGGCACCGCGACTGCCCTATTAGGAATGCCACGTGCCCGCCTTCGGGAAACGCCTAAGTCGGGGAGGCAGGCCAGATGCTGACCTCCCCGCTGCCAACAGCCAGGCACATCTGATCACGACCAACACCGACTCAGAGCCATTTTTGGGACAATTAATCGTTGAGGAGGATCAGTTACTACGCATCCCAATCATAGTCAACAACCAACCAACTGCAACATTAGTTTATACTGCCGCCATACGTTCGTCGCATCCACACTAGTTAATCCACCACAGATCCGACTTGGACCCTGCATGCTACAGCTGGCCACCAGAGGGAAGCACAGTGCCACACAGGGTGTAACCGACCTGACGATTAGGATACGCGACCAGACGTCTAAAGTCGAAGCCTTGGTCGTGGACGGCAAACGAGAGCCCGCCATGCTGGGGCAACCATTGCTGCAGCAACAAGAAGCAGAGATAGGGGTTACGGCGAAGAGGGGACACGTGGGAACCGGGGAACGACGAATAGTGTATGCTGTCGACCCTCGACCGAATACCAACCAACAAACAATTCACCCGGGCGACCTGGACAACGAGGTCCCAGCCAAATAGAGGACAGCGATACAAGCTCTCTTGGATGAACGAAAAGATGTCTTCGCTTTCTACGACCTACTTCAGACAACCATAGCAGCTGAGCACCCCATACTGACACCTAACCCAGACCCAGTCTACACTGGTCCCAGAGGCTACGGGAGGCATGAACAACGGGTCATCCAGGAGCAAGTCGCCGAGATGCTAAAGGAGGATGTAATCGAACAGTCCACCAGTCAATATAAAGCCTGCATTGTACTCATGCCAAAGAAGGATGGAATACTGCGCTTTTGTGCTGATTTCCATCCGCCGAACCTGGTGACAGAGAGTGCCCCTCCACCGCGGATCAGTGTTGATGAGGCCTTGGCAGGACTGGGTGATGGCCGAGTGTTCTCAACGTTAAGACTTAAAGTCAGGTTATTGACAAGAACCGATACGTTCAGAAGACCGTGAGAAGACAGCCTTTACGACACCAGGCGGACACAGCTTTCAGTTTCGGAAGATACCATTCAGGCTGAAAAGCGCTCCCTCAACCTTCCAGTACATGATGATGCAGGTGCTGGAGGGGTACATCGGGGAGTTTGTCGCATTGTACCTCGACGTCGTCATCGTCTGGTCCCGGACATGGGAGGACCATGTACGCCATCTGAGTTTAGTGTTAGAACGGCTGGCGGTGCACAAACTTGTCGTCTCCCCCCAGAAGTGCCACATCGGTAGAACCTCCGTCGACTTCCTGGGGCATGTGATCCTGTCGGATGGTAACTACGCCCATCCCGAACATCTGGACAAAATTGCCAACAGTACATTTCTGATGACCAGGAAACAAATGCAACGGTTCATTGGATTAACGAACTGGTTGAGGAACTACATACCACACTTCGCCACAATCGCCGCCCCTCTCATTGACTCGTCTGTAAAAAGAAAATTTGCCTGGAACGAACGTGCCCAGAAGGCATTTGAAGAGTTGAAATCGCAGTTCACCCAGTGTCATGCTTTGTTTTGAATTAACCCTGAAAAGCGCCTTTACGTCCAGACAGATGCCAGCACGGAAGGTGCTGGCGCCGTCATATACCAGTTAGGTGACGACGGGTCACAACTCATTATCAACTACAGTAGTGCCAAGTTCGGAGAAGCAGAACAACTGTATCACAGCGAGCGGGAATGCCTAGTTGTAGTTTGGGCTCTTCGTAAGTACCGCCCTCACCTAGAAGGTAGACAGTTCACATTATGGACGGACAACAAGTGTCTGACGTGGCTGGACACTATGCAGGGAAGGAGGGGTAAACTCATTGGCTGGGCACTGTTACTACAGTTGTTTGATTTTACGATTGAGCACGTCAGCGGAGTTGACAATGAACTCCCAGACCATTTTTCACAGGATCCAAACCCGGCTCAAACCATCATGGATGACAACGATGTGGCAGTGATGTTTCCTCCTGAGCGTCCCTCAACTCAGCAGAGGAAAGTCGAAACAAAGGAACACGTCTCACTGCAGGCGATCACGCATTCGTTCAGACCGACTACCTGGTCTTCTGTGAATAATCACGTCCTTAACACACAAAAAACATCTTCTACAGCTTTGCGCTTAATAGCCAAGTGCACCGAGGGTAATGTGGAGCGTGTTCGAGTAAGGGATAAAGTGCTAGAAACGAGGCTGCCAGGTGTGGAGACGGCATGGAAAGTGTTTGTGGCCCCGAGGCGAGAGCGACAGTTTTGAACTTTGCACACAGTGATACATTAGAAGGGCATCCCAGGGTAGATCAGACAGTGTGGAATGTAATGCAGTTATTTCCACTGGCCTGGACTCAAGAGTGGATGTGCGGTATTATGTACGAAGCTGCCAGGACTGTCAGCAGAAAAAGGCACGGAGAGCAGATGGGACTAAACAACAATCCCTTCCACCTTCCCACTACTCCCTTTGAGGCTGTAGCACTGGACTTAATAGGACCGTATCCGCGCACCACCAAGGGATATTGTTTCATATTAGTGGTAACTGACATGTTCTCTCGCTGGGTGGAGGCGTATCCACTAACGAACACCCGTAGTCAGACAATTACAAAAGTGCTCCAGAAGGAATTTTTTGCACGATGGGGGTACCCCCGAACACTACTAATGGACAATGGATCACAGTTTCTCAGTAGACAGTGGAGGAGGTGGTGCCGCGAACTTCAACTGGAGCACCATACGACACCGGTATGCCACCCTCGTGCTAATTCAACAGAAAGGCAGTACCAGATGCTGAAGGTCCAACTCCGCTTGCGTGTTGGAGAAGATCACTCACAATGGGACCAGCATCTGGGCGAGGCTCTGTTCTGCCTCAGACGTCGGGTGAATGCCGCCACAGGGCAGACACCCGCAACCCTCGTGCAAGGGTGCAATCTACCGCTTCCAGGCGAACCCAGGCCAGAGGTCCCTCAGGATGCAGAGGACTGGGGCGAGCGCCGAACTCACTGTTGCCTGCCAACACCAAGAGGTGTATGTGCGAAAAATTCTGGCAGTATCGGAAAACCCGCCTGCACCCCTGGACGTAGGGACACTGGTATATGCTCGGAACCATCCATTGTCGGCCGGCACACGAAACTTCTGTACGGGACTAGCACCTCGCTGGACAGGACACAAACAGTGCGAAAACACCTAGGACAACACGTCTACCTGGTCCGAGATGGGGACAGGCGCCTCCGAATGATCCATCGAGACAAACCGAGGGTGGTCCCTACCATGCCGGCTGTCAAGGAGACAGATGCAGACGGTGTGACACAGGCCCCACCGGAGGACACCTTACACCCACAAACTGAGACACCACTCCAAGAGGTGAGTGGCAAACACTCGCAAAGCAGATGTGACAAGACTCCGGGACTGGCGTTACTTCTTCCGTCGACGCCTGGTGTCATAACACCACCACAGGAAGCCTAACCAATAGTGACCATGCCTGATGAGGATGAGCCAAGACTCCAACACATTGTACGGAAAGTGTGGGAACTGGATGCGCCACTGGAAAGTACGACTTTTACCATACACATAGAGGAACCGGATGAGTCGCCTCGATGCCAACCACGACGCCGACACAGCAGGCAACACCAGTTACATTCGTCCGAGCCTAGTACAAATGGCCAGCAGGAGGAAGAGGCCAACCCCGAACCGAGGAACAAATGGAAATGCAGACGCAGAGCACGTGCCTGGTTTCGTCCTCGTGTTCGCCGCTTTCCGGAGTGGGGCGTGTCTGGTGGCCCTCAATCATCTGTGCCTACGGTACAGACGCCACTTGCAGAACGTCAAGATGTACAAACCATAACATCCCAGGACATGCTGGTGTTACAGACGGCCGGCACCCCTATGTCTACTCCCACGACCCATACCTACAGACACCGAAGGGAACCCTATAACCTACGACCTCACCCACGACAGAAACAGCAGACCTGCTGTACACCACCCGACGACTCAGGAGATGACGCCGGAGACTTCGACTTACAGCAGACCCTAGTGTTCAGTCATCGGGAGCGACACCGGCAGCAAAGTACATAGCGAATGCACACACCCGCCGTGACCAGTTGTCTTCAGGAGGGGGGCGTATGTCGTACCAGGCCACAGGCCAGGTGGAGTTGCGCCTGGTTGCGACAGGTATTCGCAGAGTATGTCGGTGGCAGGTATGCGCTGGTTGTTAACGGCAGATGTACGGTTCTTGAGTGTGTGTGGCAGATCAGTGATGGCGGCAAGGCATGTGTGACTTGACACAGACGTGCGTCACCTGTCATTCCGGCCGATGTGTGTCACCAGCCATTCCGGCCGCAGCGCGGCCATCTGCCAATGCAGAACACGTGGCTTCGCCACCCCCTCCCTCTACTGGTGCATGAAGACTGCAGTCTGGAAGCAGCGGCCACAACGGACGGAACGACAGAGATGTGGTCCACTTTGGGACTCTGATTCATCCAGCGAGAAACGCAACGCGCGTGTGTAACTATCCGGCCCAGTGTTTTACTTTGTTTTGCCATTTGGAACTGGCTCGCTTAAGGCCCTAGGGTATGGGGCTGTGGACCGCCCCATAAGTGTCCATGTAAGGTGTAGTTTTCTCTAGGTCCTCCCTGCTTTTCCCGATACGCAGCTGTTTCGACTCGCCAGGTGAGAGAGGGGCACACCGGCACAAACAGACCACGACCCATCGAGCCTCGTGTTCCCGGCTACACACTTAACCGGGTGGCACCCAGAGCACTCCAACGCAGCTCCGTTCCTACCTCACTCTCACTAGCTAGTGACTACCAAGTAACCCAACAAAGTAAAGTCCTCACAATGACAGCTAGGGAAGGTGAATCTTAAATAAATAAAAGTGGAAAGGTATAAGTCGCTCACCTTAAATTGACTATCACAGATAGGTATATAAGTAAGTTTCATTAAAGGAGAAGACCACCAAGTGTATTAGGTTTCACAGGATCCGCATATTCACAACAGAACATGACAAGTTATACATCTGTTTGAAGCTGGACTGACGATCAGGGTTTGGATCTGTCCCCAATTTGATACAAACATAACTTCACAATGGTTTCACACAAGCTACAAGAGTGTTTGCTTCATGAGATACAAAGGCTTAAGCTAAGAGACAAACAAACTAGACAAGGCACTGTAGGCCATTTCAAAATAAGATACAAAATGTACACCTCAATAATTTACAAGGCGCTTAGGGCCGTTCAACATGAGATACTAGACATGGCACTTTGGGCCAAGACATACTGTAGCGAGAATGAGAACTCAGATCTTGTTAGTGGCAGTGAGTTCTTGGCGATCAATTCTTTTATCCTGAGGAGAGTTATCTACATAACTTCCAACTCATGTACTGCTAGCGACTCAACTATGGTGCTGCAGGCCATCTCAAATAACTGACAAAGTGCGAAATGGTAAGGCTTTATGGTGATAAACTCTCTGATCCAGAGAAACTTGAAATCGTTAATGTAACTTCAGACGTACATAAGAACTGGTTAAGTGTATCCATACTATTCTCCATTCACTACTACCCGATTTTTATAATAAACAAAACAAATTATAAACAAACAATTTCATTGGCTGCCAACCGCAATGCACTGTAATATTTGTACTGGGAGTTGGTGACTCCCAAGACTGGTATTTGTGAAGAAGAACTTCAGTGTTTTACTACATACACATAAAGGATTTTCCGTGAAGTTACCTGGACATAAACTTCAGTGCCTCGCCAATGTGTTTGTGTGACTGCCCCACCTGGATGACTTCGTCAACGCTCGGTTGTTGTCAGCTTTGCTCGTGTTAGCCCTCCTTCCCCCGTTCTGTGCCGGCTGGGTAGCGAGAGTGTGTCTGCCAGTCAGTCTTTTACCGGGCCCGCTTGTGGACAGTTGTGTTGGCTCGCCAATACGGCGACACACCCTGGACATTTCTTTGGTAAGTTTATTGTTTTATACCTATTTTATCCGTTTATGGTTTCTGCGTTCATTCAGTTTATTTTGCTTGGTTTAATATTAGCATTGTTATACGTCAGGGTTGTGCTGTCGTGGCCGCGGACTTAGCACAGCATGGGCATGTGTCCCTGTGGCATGTTAATTGTAGAGCGTGTGTGTGTCGCCCATTATCTTGTCATGAATTTAACTGATTTCTCCTATTTACAGCTTAATGTTATTGTGACATTGGGTTGAGCCCAATTTGATTTCTGTTTGGGTACCTTTGTAACTGTTATCTTGTACCTGCTCTGGAGTATTAATACACGCTACTTTGCAAAGGATCTGGAATTAGAATTCTTTGTAGCTATTTGGTATACCTGTGTTGTTGTCTTCATTATAGTGTTGTGTGTTCTCTTGGGTGGGTGTGTTGAGTGGATTTTGCATTGGTTAGAGCCTTGCTCGGCCAGGATTAGCAGCCTGTTTTAACGGTGCCTGCGTGAGAGGCGGGCACATATTGCATAAGAAATAGAACTTTGTTATCTATTGTGTACATATAAACTTATCGGTCCATCACCCAATATGACAGTTTTAGTACCAAATACATAATATTAACAGACATCGCAAACACAATCTACGACACTATATGTTTATTATTATAATTATGGTAATGTCCACACAGTTGATTCCGGAGTACTTTAACGACTGACGCACTATTATTCGTACGAGTTTCTTAGTACACTTACTAGTCTTTAGAGAATTACAATATTATGAAAATACCAAAAATTTAGTTCACTAACAAATACCACTGTAAAAACAAGTCTGAAATATCACAACAAATATAACATTTTCTTCAATCAAAGCATTTTGGGCATTAACAAGTCAACGTAATGACTCATGCAAATAGTTTTTCTGTATATGCATTTTCTGTTCCAGTTTGTCTGCACCAAAATTCCTTTATCTATTTTTTTCCGTCCTCGCGTTGGTAATGTTTTCATGGCCCATTTACGGATTAGATTATGCGACGAATGTGAACAGTGAAAATGTGCTGCGTAGTTTTCAAAATGTCGATATTGACGGGAACAGTTTTGCATTCCCTCTACTGAAGCCCTTTGTGGGCACCGCATCAGATATTTGAAAAAGCAGAGGCGGCAGCACCACCCACACATACCGGAACACACCCGGCCACGTGGACCCAAGAGGCGGCGACGACCAGGTGCCACTTCTGTAACGCCGGGTAGTGCCAGTGTATGCGCCGTTAAACCATATGCACCATCCATTGGTGGGAAAGTGCCCAGTTTCCTAAGTTTGGCTTATATAACGTACCACCAAACGTAGTAAAACACACAAATTTTTAGATTTTTTGGAAACATAGTTTTTGAGTTACAGCCCACAGAAATCTTAAAAATTCACATTTTCTACATTGTCGTCTTATTACAAAATTAAGTGTTACTTGGGCTAGAAATGTGATAGAAGGCTCAACTAAAAAACATTTTGTGGATAATTATTCAGTCTTTCATATGATATCGCCAGTTTCTAGAGTAGCCTAATTTATTTCAAGGTCCCCTTGACTAAAAATTTAATCCTTAAAATCTCAAAAAGGACCAAACAGTGAACCTTGGTACAAATTTTCCAGCAATAAAATGATTAGGTGACCACTTAAAATCCCCTAGTTCCAGCAATACAATGGAAACAGTACGCACTAGTTTAATGCCTTGCGCATAAGGGCAAAAAGACACTAGGTGCATGTGTAGGGTGGCTGTTGTTTCTGCCTCATGCCTGAGCATCCAACACGCAAAAACTACAAGGAGGCGGGCCCCTAAACTCTTTTATGCTTACAGTATTCCTATATGAAGTATACAAATTTGTTACATTCTAAATTATATAGCCTGCTGGCAGGGATTCTAGGTGGTGGTGACTGGGATTTTAGTTGTCAGTCCAACTGGGATAGAGCAAAAGGGGTGGGGGGAGGCGGCAATTTTGGTGTAGCCCCTCGGCAAAAGAACTACAAATTAAATCAGTCACCGAGGAGAAAAGAACTTTACACCTACAGTGATGATGAAGGAAATGGGATGGACACCATTGAAGGACAGGTGGAAAAGAGAAAGACCGGTGAGGATGTACAAGATAATGAATGGTGAGGGTGGATGTGGAAGGTTGCTCTGCAAGCTAACTAAGGGAACCTTCAAGGGGAGAGGAAACAACATTGAAAAATTTCAGAGGGTGTGAAGGAGAACGGAGAGAGGTGGAGACTGTCTATGCTTGTGAGAATAACTAATTGAATGTTCTGCAGCATAAATTGATGATGGTAAGAAGGGTTGGGAGGTTTAGGAGGGGTCTAGTAGGCTAGTATTACAGGGACGGGGAACAGTGCACTCTCCACCAGGCAGTAGTTCAATTGTGTGAAAAGTGTGGATAAACTTATTAATGTTAATCATACCTTACAATTCCCCCCCCCCCCCCCCGGGTAAACCAATTGACTAGGCCTATATCTAGATAAACCCATACTTAAACAGTAAATGATACCATCTTGTTGCACTTCCTGAATAAAGAAAGTCGGAGGTTGTAACCAAATATCACGACATACACAATGGCAGTGTTCAAGTTCAATGCCCAAGTCCTTGTTCCCTTAATGCTCTGGCAGAATTGGTATTGCTGGTGGTAGTGCAGGTGGCTGGCGGGCTCTAATTGGCTGAATATCTTTTCATGATATCTCCAACTACCAGCAGTCGTGGTAGTTGGCAATTACAAGGCAAAATTCCAGAACTTCAACTTCTTGGCTGCTGGACACAACTACCATCACGTGATCGACCACAGCAACCAATCAGGCAATGTTTTAACGAGCATGCGCAAATTATAGGGTAGGGTAGTTTGAAGTGTTCAGAATTTAACCCAAGTGAAATCCACCCATGTAGAAATTTTCCACAACGAGAACTAATATTTTATTTATAAATAAAACAATGTGTAAAGAATTCACTGTGGATGTAGGCAAAATATATACAATGTAGAAAATATGTAGGATTTTTTTTATTCTCGCTATCTTAAAACATTTAACAGCATTGCGAGTGTATTCCAATAAACAACAAACATATGCCACGTGACCAACATAACATACCTACCCTACTCCAACGAGTAAATTTTCGTAAGTTTCATTGCTGCTGGAAATCCATCTATTAAAATAAGTAACGAAGAACTTATTTTGTAGTCGTACATTTACGGCTCTGGCAGAATTGGTATTGCTGGTGGTAGTGCAGGTGGCTGGAGGGCTCTAATTGGCTGAACGGCTTTTCATGATGTCACCAACTACTAGCAGTTGTGGTAGTTGGCTGTTACAAGGCAAAGTTCCCGAACTTCAACTTCTTGGCTGCTGGACACAACTACCATCACGTGATCGTGATGCAGCAACCAATCAGACGATGTTTTGACGAGCATGCGCAAATTATAGGGTAGGGTAGTTTGAAGTGTTTGGAATTCAACCCGAGTGAAATTCACCCGTGTAGGAATTTTCAACAACGAGAACTAATATTTTATTTGTAAATAAAATAAGGTGTAAAGAATTCACTGTGGATGTAGGCAAAATATACAATGTAGAAAATACGTAGGATTTTTTTTTATTCTCGCTATCTTAGAACATTTAAAGCATCGCAGGTGTATTCTAATAAACAACAAACATATGCCACGTGAAACGTGACCAACATAACCTACCCTATTCCAGCGAGTAAATTTCCGTAAGTTTCATCGCTGCTGGAAATCCAACTATTAAAATAAATAAGAAAGAACTTATTTTGTAGTCGTACATTTAGCTTACAATTTTGTATCAAATTCTCCTACAAATACAATTAAGGTTATGTTATTGTTTGTATCAGATCAGTATTGTATTTATAAACTGAATTTCTGGACACCTAACTATAAACGGAAAGTTTCGTATCTTGCACAAAATTTTAACTCACAAAACTGTACGTGATATTTTTAAACTTTATAAAACTGTGTCGGCGATGAGCTGAGTTTTTGTTAATACCAAGCTAGTAACTGCAATAGAAACTACCATTTGTGACCAGTATTAACATCAGCAACTACCACCTGCCACCAGCACTTCGTGATTGGTCCATATCAACCAATCACAGCCCACCAGCCACCTGCACTACCACCAGCAATTTCAATTCTGCCAGAGGCTTTAATGACGTCGGCTGAACTTTGTAAATTCGGACCTAGGCCTCGAGAAGGGTACATTCTAGGGCGCATATGAGAACTTGCTGTGTTGTCACTTTCGCAATGCACTTTTCAAGGGCTAAGCGTCGTTAAGAGCACTTAGAAGACCAATTCGAACACTGTTCATGAATATCTTCTAAACCATGTCTAAAATCGTCTATAAATACGAACGTAATCAAAAGCAACTCGCTTTGCTTGATATTTTGTAAATTTAATCATTATACGGAAGGGAAATGACCACTTACCTTAGCCAGTTTTTCGAGATTAACAAATTGAGATTTATCTTGAATATTAGCACCAGAACTTGTTCTAGAAAGTCTTTCTTGAATATTAGCACCTGAACTTGTCCTAGACATAGATTTTGGCGTAACTTCTCTGCTTTGAGATGTGCCCATTGTCACAATTCTCTTCCCGAAATCTAACCAAAACAAACACTAATTTTAAATAATAATGAAAAGTATGTGTAACAATTTAATTTGAAAACAGATTGCTTGTAAGTAACATTTTTGCCATGTTTAAGAACTTTATGTAGAAAATATCTTCACAAAATACTTTTCATGCACCGTGAAAACATTCCTTTACATTGCTCCAAACATGTTAAAACCCAAACGTTTGCCCAGGTACTGCAGGTTACCATAGACAAAGAACGGTGTGTTGTACAAAAGAGAGTCCGCAAAGATAAACGCGCAACCATGGGGTAATACTCTGAACCAACGAGATATAAAGTAACCATAGAGGGGCGGAAGCGCTATCGGGTTGAAGCCCAAATGAACTTGTGTCGGCCATGTTTTCCATCGTCAAAACAAATGGACGTGGCAGGGTGTTGGTAAGGGATAATTACGTTTATGTACCGATAATAACAGAAAAACAAAGCTTACGATGCGTTGTGATGTAATGCATATAAATACGTCTGTCTATCGTTTAATATATTAGGAACACGATCGAAATCGTAAATACAGGAAGAAAACTTTTGGCGAAAATGTGTAGGTAGTGAGGTATCTGGCCCACAATTCAAATATATATTTTGGAAAAACGTAAAGTAAACTTATATGGGCATAAAATATTTACGTACATATTATGCATTTCAGTTGTGTGTAATTATTAATACCTCAGTTTTGTGTATAGTAGGGCCTACATTGTGTAAGACTTTAGGTATATATTTCATTTCATTTATTTGCCTTCATTTGATCCCATTAAGTCAAATATTGACGAAGGATATTGAAGATGTCAGACAATAATTTCATCACAAACATTTACAATAAAACATATAGTCACTTAATAACAATACAGTCACTTATTAGCAATATACAATCCCTTTAAAACAAGTACAGTATACAACACATATAGGAAACAAATGTTACTGAAGTTTAAATATTACAATTCCAATCATAAAACACGTCACCATTCATACACCCAGCAACAATACTAAACCAAACAAGAACACACTATACGTTAATATTCAGTATAGAAAATTTCATCAATTGAGCAAGAATCAATATGCCGAGTGATATTGAAATCATGTCATAAATTAAAATTTACATACATTTACAAAATTGTAACATATTCTCACACAGTCACATTAGTACAATTTTATAAACTACTAAAAGCAATACAGACCCAATCAAATATTATGATTCGCTGTTATAATATTCATCAATTGAATAAAAGGCTTTGTTTAAAAGATATTTCTTTAGCTCCAATTTAAATTTTATTTTATTTATCTCGCTAAGGTTTCTCAACTTAGCTGGTAATTTATTGTATGCCTTAAACCCAGAAAAATAAGCCCCTTTCTGTAATTTCTTCAAATGATTATTAGGTACATAAATTTCTACTGATTCTTATATTATGGATATGAACTGCTTGATTCATTACAAAATATGAAGGATTATTTACTATAAATTTGCTGTTGAATATAAATATTGGGATGGCAATGTCAAAACACCCAGGCTTTTAAATTTGGGACGACATGAATCATGTCTATTTAGCCCAGCAGTTATTCTTATAACTTTCTTTTGTAAACGAAAAATATGTATACTTTTAGAAGAAGTAGCCCAATACATTATACCAAAAGACATAACAGAGTGAAAAAGGGCAAAATAAACCTGTTTAAGAACAGAAGTTTCAAAAAGGTAAGACAAATTACGGAGTGCTAAACATGCTGAACCAAGTTTAAAAGTTATATAATCAATATGTTTATTACCATCAATATAGTTATCAATATGCAAACCTAAGAAACTTGTTGAAAATATTTCGTTCACATCCATATTATTTGTACCAAATGATAAATTAGGTCTATATTTCGGCTGTTTGGATACCAAAAATTTTAATAATCCAGTTTTTTCTGGATTCAGTATAAGCATATTTGCACTAAACCATTTATTAAAATTGTTATAAGTAATATTCAGTTCCTCAATAAATCTGACAGAGTTACTATCATGATTCAAAATACTAGTGTCATCTACAAAAAGTATTGTTTTAACATTATGCAAAAAGTACGGTAAATCATTAACATAAACCAAAAACAACAAGGGTCCCAAAATGGATCCTTGAGGTACACCATTCTTAATCAACCTTTTTTTTTTTTTTTTTTTAATAAAATTCATTTCCAGAATTATCTATCTTTACATGTTGATATCTTCCAGACAAATGTGAACTGAACCATGAAAGCTCTGCATCATTAATTCCATAATGATTAAGTTTTTAACTAAAATGTGATGATCTACACAATCGAAGGCTTTCGTTAGATCACAGAATATTCCTGCAATATTTTCTTTTCTATCTAATGAATTGAGTATAGTTGAAGTTAATTTAAAGGTAGCTTCGTTTACTGATTTTTAGATCGAAATCCAAACAGAGATTTGTTTAACAAATTATTATGTTCTAAATATGAAGATAATCTATTATACATAAGTTTTTCCAAAATTTTTGCAAAAGTTGAAACCAGAGATATAGGCCTATAATTTAAGACTGAGGTCATACTATGCTTTTTTTAAATAACGGCTTAACAACAGTGTATTTCAGACGAACTGGAAATACACCAGTTATAAATGAATTATTAAATATATCACTCAATGGAGCACAAATAAGATCAATGCCATTTTTTAAGAGAATGCTTGTAATGCCATCAAAACCTGGCGAAGTCTTAGTAGGAAGAGAATATACAATTTTACATATTTCATCTGCAGTTATTATACCAGCATTAAATTTTAAGCTACATTTAGGCAAATTGGATATTAGGTATATCATAGGATCATTATTAGACATATTTTTGGTTTGTAAAACATCAGCTATTGAGAGAAAATACGTATTGAACTGATTCGCCACTTCTACCAGATCATGTATTACGTTGTTGTTTATATTTAAAGTGATAAAAGTATTTGAACTTCCCTTTATCGTTTTTCCAGTTTGTGTTTTTATTATTTGCTATGTTGTTTTTACTTTGTTAGAAGAATTGCAAATTAAGTTTTGATAATACAACTGTTTAGCCTTTGTAATGACTTTAGTCAGTATTTAACAATATTGTTTATATTGTGCATTAATTGCTTCATTTTTAGAAAGTCTAAATAGTAAATACAATTCTCTTTTTCATTTTGCATGATAACTTTATACCCTTAGTTATCCTACTATTTTTATTAGCTTCATTTATTGCAATGTACTTAGAGGGAAAATTCTCTTGAAATTTTCTAAGAAATAGAGTGTGGAATGTATTGAATTTTGTATTAGTCTCCAAACAATCATATACTTCTGTCCAATTTTCCTTTTCAAAATATTGTCTAAAAGATTTCATAGTAATATCATTTATTATCGTTATATGTTTATATACTTTCTGTTTACTTTCGTCATTAAAATATAATTGCAAGTTACTCAAGGTAATTATTTGGGCATCATGGTCGGACAATGCATTAACAAAAGGCTGTATTTTGTCGTGACCTATATTCTGTGATTCAATAAAAATATTGTCTATTGCTGTGGCTGAATCCTTATAAATTCAAGTAGGAAAATTAACTGTAGGAAATAAATTAAAAATCTGTAATACAGAAGTTAAGTTTTGCTTATATGCACCTACAATTAAAAAAGTTATATTAAAATCACAACATATTATCAATTCTTTGTTTTGGCTTGTTGTTCTTAAAAGAACATTTTCTAGGCAGTTCATAAAATGTAAAAAGTCACCAGAAGGTGATCTATACATGACTAAGATTATCGCTTTTTTGTTTTTTAATGATTTTTCTTAACAAGCACATTCAAAATCCTTTTCTAAACAAACATCTATATCAACATTCCTACTAATGAATGTTGATTTAATATAAACACACACCTCCCCCATTGTCATACTTCTGCAGTAATAGGAAACAAGATTGTAACCAGGAATTATAATTTGTTTCAATTGGGGTGTTTTTAAATAATGTTCTGTTAAACAAATAATATCAACGCTATGATTATTTTCAGATTCAAAATTTGTAAGTGCCTCTATTAAATTGTCCACCTTACCATTAACACTGCAAATATTCTGATGCATAATAGTAAGAGCTCTATTTATACCTAAAACAGGTTTAGCATTAGATTTAGAAATCTTATAGTTATCAGATAAAATATTAGCTTGATTATCTATTGCAGAAGACAGACACTCAATATTTTCCATTTGAACATTTTTAGAAGACATTGGCATGTTATTACTAAAACTAAAATCAACATTTAATGATGACTGTCAATCCAGATTATTTTGATTACTCCCATTATCTAGACTGGCAAAATTTATAAGTTTCCCTGCATTTTGTTAACATTATCAATTTTAGTACAAAGTACATATTTTTTTATTTTTACAGCCATTTCCCTTTTACCCTTCCCATTAAGATGCATACCATGTTTAGTGTGTGCATCTCTGGGCAGCTCACTACTTTTAACTATCTTAACATTTTTGAAATAATCATGTAGTTCTTTAATTTTATCATTCACAGACATGATTTCTTTATTAACACAAGACTCCAAATCAAGATCATATCTGTGTGGTACATCTACCAGGATCATATTTGTTGACATTAAACATGTTAGATTTTCCTTTAAGGAATTCAAAAGTTTCTCCCCTTCATTTGTAGCCACATCATTTGTTCCTCCTATAATAACTACAGTGCCTGTATTTGTAAAGTGTTCACAAATATCCGGAATGCCTTTAGAAACCTCTGACATAGGTGCCCCAGGTTTGACAAATGCACATGCTTCATAGTTGGTTAAATTATCTTGTACCTTGTTCACTAATCCTCGACCTTGACTATCGGTAAACATAAATACCTTTCCTTCCAAAGTCTTGCTTGGACGGAGAGGAGACACTGGCCTTTTCCTTGTTAAACAAGGTTGACTTTGATGAGCTTCATTGCTGTTAAGATCTTGAAGGATGGAAAATCTGTTTGTAGTAGGTGGATCTACACTGCATGGCTGATGAAAAAGTTTGTGAGCACTCGGTTCTCTTATTCCGAACTACATTAGTCCAAGAAGTTAACTCACTATTTTCGTTCGCAGCACTGTTATCACTCATTAATACCTGTGACTGAAGTGATTTAATCTGTTCGTAAAGAAGCTTGATAATTTCCTGTAAAGACTTGATTTCATCACGTAACTGCGTCAGAAGCCATTTTAACTCGCCGACACACTCTTATGATTTGAATTATTTACTTGATTTGAGCAAAAAATTTCATCATTTATGTTATTTGTAGCAAATATATTTCCATTAAGTTGTGCAACATGTGTTACCTCTTCTTCTCTTTGTATTTCCTTATTAAAATCAATTAAATACGACCTTATATCACACACACCTTCCGCCATGTTCGCCACCGCCCACTTGAGTTATGTTTATAGGACTACTGATAAATGTAAATTATAAAACATCTGAACATATGCAAACAAGCCTGCATTTATGTATACAAATTAAAAATAAATACTATAATATGTTCTTACTACTACAAGAACCATGCATATAACATATCAACAATATGACGCGTTGCCGTGCGCTGTCGGTGAGTGGTGTTGCCATGGGCGCCAGCTTCCCCAGGATTTACCGGGCGGAGAGCATGAGAGGGGGTCGTTCGGCCGTCAGCCGTAGGGGCACAGTAACGTAGACATACATGCCAAGACACAGGGGTATTCACTTGGTGTGTGTGTGTTCATGGAATCCTAACCTTGTCAGAGCCATGTTAGACGCTCAACATAGATCCCTCTTAAAGGCCTAGTGAGGTAAACACTTCACAAGAATATGGTCGAGACCAATGTTCAATTTCTTATTTACTTACGTAACACAATTTAAGTTACAAACGTGCGCCACAGATTGCCTCGTACACATTGAGGTTCCCTGGCAAACACACACAGGATACACTTGACTAGGTGGTCCGCTCCAGCGTGGCGCGAAGCCAGCGCAGAAGTTCTTCGCAGCCTTCGATAGGGCGTGAGCCTGGATGTACACTGGTTGTCCGACGTGGAGGTGACGTGGCGGTCGCGAAGTAGTTGGCATCCACTTCCGCGCATATGTCACCTGGTTGGCGCAGACGTCCTGGAGAAGGTTTTCTCGACGTCGGCGGTGTGCGTCATTACTCTCCGGAGTTTCGTCGACGTCTGGGTGAGGGTAGGTATGCTCACCAGGTAGTGGTAGTTCTCGTCCTTGTAAAATTTGAGCTGGTGATTGACCTGTGGCTAAGTTGACTCGGCGGTGTATCGTGAATAAAGATGCCAGTAACTCTTCCGCCCATGCTGCGTGATTGTTGCCGACCCGGAGGCGGAGTTGTGTCTTGAGGTCTTGATTGCGACGTTCTGTGGGGTTCGCACGCGGGTGGTAGACGGCGGTGGTATATGCTACCACGCCCCACTTTGTGCAGGCGTCCCTCCACTTCCTGCCGGTGAACTGTGTCGTATTGTCCATCAGCAACTTACGCGGGTAGCCCCATCGGGGGAAGAACTCCATCTCTAGGGTACGTATCAGGACGTGTGCATGAGAAATGGAAACTGGATAGGCTTCCGTCTACCTGGAGAAGTTGTCTGTGACGACTAGGATGAATCTCTTGCCGCTCTTGGTCCTGGGGTAAGGTCCCATGAAGTCCAAGGACACAGTCTCGAAAGGCTCCGTCGGCACTCGTGGTTGCTGCTTTTGGGTGCCGTCAGTGCGTCGGCTCTTGAATAGGTTGCACTGCACACATTCCCTGACGTATCGGCGTACATCGCGTGTCATACTTGGCCAGTAGAAGTGGGAGCGTACGTTGAGACATGTCTGTGCAGCACCTGGATGACCCGCGAACTCGCTTGCGTGAGCGTGCCTGAGTACGGCGCGTCGTGCTGCCGTTGGTACGTGGACTCGCCACAGTGCCCCAGGTGTCCTGGCGCGTGTCAAAAGGTGGCCGTTGTCATTCCTCTCGACCTCGCCTTCCTCGTAGATGCGCAGACCTAGTCGGCGTTGTACGTCGGGGCACTCCCTTTGCACGTTGTAGACGGTCTCCAGCAGTTGCGGCAAACTGAGTCCCTCTTTGTCAGCTGTTGCTATGACGTGACATTGTGCTGCTGGTCGCTTCGTCGTGAATGCCCCAGTGGTCCGGGGTGGTAACGTGTCCCATTCATCTAATGACACCTCACTCACGCGTCTGTTCTGAAGCCGCTCCAAGTTGTACACTGTTCGCCGTTCAGTTGTGCCGAAATGAATCTGCTGTGCTGCGGGTTCGACGATCGTGTTTTGCTCCGTCAGGCAAGGTGCGCCGAGAATGACGTTTTCCCGTAGGTCGGCGGTGACTAGCGCCGTCGTGGTGGTTATGACATCTCTGATGGCGACGGTAATCGACACTTGTCCCATGGCCTCCCTACCTGTTCACGTGTTGCTAGTTGAAAGGTGTGGTTGACAGGTGTCTTTTGGCATACGTCAACAAAACCTTGACGTACGAAGTTGTGCGATGCAGCGGTATCAATGAGTGTGTAACACGCCTTGTTGAGGAGCACAGGAATACGTAGCATCCGGTGGTTGTTCTGCTGGATCTCCTGCAGGACGGCGTGTTGTACTGTCCGTGCTGGCGTTGACGTTTTGACGCAGGGGCATGTCACGTCCGGTGGCACTCCCCCGCCCTCTGGTTTCCCGCTCCGCGTCCGTGGATGTTGTTAGGAGGTGGGTATGGCGTACGATTTGGTCATTGGCTGTGCCAGTGCATCTGGTTGCCTGGGCAATTTCTGCATGGGTGGGGAGGTAGCAGTGCACGTACCTGCTGCTCTGGCCTTGGCAGTAATGGTGGTCGGCCGTCAGGTGTGGGTCGGCCTTGCCCACTCGGTGCTGTCCGGTGTGACGTGCTGTTGACATTTGACGGCGGTTGTTGATTTTTGCTGGCAGCTGCTTGGCCTAACTTCCGTGGTGCGTTGAGGTCGGCTTCTCGTCGCTGTACTTCGTCGCGTCGAGGTGTGAGGTCTAACACGACGATCGACCGCATTAAGTCCTCCAGAGAGGTGTGGATGAGTGGAGCTAGTGTGCCACGGAATTCCGGTCGTGCGGTTGACGCTACTACCTCGAGGATGTCGGTCGCATCCATTTGCGGGTTTAATTGACGTATGATGTTGATCTTATGCGTTGCGAATGTGGCCAGTGTCTCGTGCTCTCCTTGTATGTCCAGGACGGCACGACTGCGTGCTTGAAGTGATGCATACGTGCTGGCGAACCGGTAGTTAATGGCGCGTAAGAAGTCTGACCACTGGATACCGTAGTACGTGACTGTCTCCCACCATTGTTGTGCTTCGCCCGTCAGCTGATCGGCGATGCAAGGCATCCATTCTTCCTCTTCAACGCCATACTGTTGTAGACGCCGGGTGCCATCATCAATAAAGGCATGCTGATCTTCTTGTTGGCGTCCTCTGAAGCGTGGCAGTGCTTGGAACCACGCCGGCGTCGTCATCGGCCGCGCGAAAGCTGGCGGTGTTGTTGTGGCTGGGGCTAGTGGAGTTTCGGTGGGCCACGTGGTGATTTGCAGTAATGGCGTCGAGTGCGCTGCTGGCCGAGGCGATTTATTCACCCTGAGTGCCTCGGTGTGTCGCGGGTTTTGGTGCGTGACCTTGGTGATGCAACGTAAACAACGAAAACAACGTTTCTTTACATCCAGCCATTCCTCTGTTGTGATGCAACGAAGATGCGCGCGCTTTCCGCACACTACACAGTCCACTACGTTTACACTGGGTCCGTGACATATTGCTTGTTGACAACTTGTGACAGGTAACACTTCACCAGTGAGAATGTCTAGCGGTGACGTAACACTTACGTGTTTGTTGTTGTTGACACACCGGGTGCATTGGATCCGTCCGTGATGGTCCCGGGTTCACAGCTCGTCGAGTGACAAACATTTTTCGTGGTACTTCTGCTGGCAGAAATAACACTGAAGGGTACCTGATGTCTGTCTGTGACACCAAAACGCATTCGGACAGGTGTAAAAATGTTTTTCCGGCTCAGTTATGGCGATCAGACGTGTGTCTTCCCTACATTCACAACTGTTGTTTCGTGCCGCAGGGTTGACGAACCCTGCGACCCGCCGTGGTTTGACACATTGTTCACACAGTGGGGTTGAAAGGCCTCCCGAGAGGCATGCAGCAATAGAACTATAAATTTTTAAGTTTTGTTGATGAATACTTGCAATTAGTTGCTCCAAAAGTTGTTGATCCTGACATACACACGGTTGCTGGAATAGATTGGTCGTGTTGGCTGTTCGTACACACTTGCGACATAGTTCATTGTTTATTTTCCCGGCGCTGGTCGCCCAGCGAACGTGTCCGCTATCCATACCGAGTGGATTCCACAGAGTTGCGCGGCCCGACATCCCACCAGCTGTTGGGGCGAGGTCACGGCCTTCCCTGTCGCGGCAGGCCTCCCCGCGCACGTCGCGAAGGGAGGGAGGGGAAAACCGGACCGGCGAAAGCAGGTGGCGCATCTTGCACGCACACACGCACTGTTGTTATTGTGAGTTCCTCCTCCAAGATGGGCGGGGAGGGGGTGGGTGGCGATGCATTCGTGCTGCCACAAGATGGCGGCACTTGTTCCTCTTCTCCTTGTCGTGAGCGCTTCTGACATCACCATGCTTGCTGCTGTGCTGTGATTGGCCCGTTGCTCTTTTGCTGGCGTTTTGAACAACGCTGGATTTTTGGATTGGAATTTCGTGGTTAGGTTTTAGGCCGGGAATGGTTGGGATGATGTCTCGTGTAGGTTTCACCAGAAAATACCTGGAATTGTGCGTTGTTGCATAGCGTGTCTTGACGGTAGACTCAATCACTGGCCCCACAAGTTGGAAGGCATTTGACTCGTTGCCGTGCGCTGTCGGTGAGTGGTGTTACCATGGGCGCCAGCTTCCCCAGGATTTACCGGGCGGAGAGCATGAGAGGGGGTCGTTCGGCCGTCAGCCGTAGGGGCACAGTAACGTAGACGTACATGCCAAGACACAGGGGTATTCACTTGGTGTGTGTGTTCATGGAATCCTAACCTTGTCAGAGCCAGGTTAGATGCTAAACACAGATCCCTCTTAAAGGCCTAGTGTGGTAAACACTTTCACAAGAATATGGTCGAGACCAATGTTCAATTTCTTATTTACTTACATAACACGATTTAAGATACACACGTGCGCCACAGATTGCCCTGTACACATAGAGGTTCCCTGGCGAACACACACAGGATACACTTGACTAGGTTAACTTTACCTTATTCACTACACACAAATTATTAAAATGGAAAATATTACGTTACATGTTAAATTTACGTTGGGATCTAGGGCTGCACGGCTCTGAGGTGAATAGCAAACGGTCCCGGTATTAATTGAGTCTATTGCAGCTAAAAATCAGTAAGATAACCTTGAAGACCTTAGAGCACGCGACACGCGTGCGCCCCGAACGAGCTCAATACCGAGACTGAATTGCAAGATGGCGAGCACGTGGCGGTCTCCCTCGTGCGCGCCACTCGCCAAATAAAAAGTTAAAAATAGCTTGAGATTGTTTTAGATGAAAGTACATACACAACACTGATGGAAATAATTAATAAAAATTTACTATGATGAAACACAGAGAATAGATGAACATTTTTGACACTCGTGGATGATAAAGTTGGTAGCAAAGATATTAATGAAACAATTACACAGCACTTGCGATTGTCGGTACTTAATTGTTTTTGACGTGCCGACAGAACACACACTAGAAAACCATTTCCCAAACTCTTTTCAAAACATAAAAACCTGACAACAAAAATTAAAGTACTGCCTTATACATCTTTTTGGTGCGAGTATGCTGAAAATAACCACGTTACTACGGGAGATCTCTTAAGTCCCTTCCCGTTGACCGTCCCCACTTCCATTCCCTGTTGGGTCATTAAAACTGAAATGTTTGGAATGTTTATCACTACGCTGGTGTGCTACACTGCCAAGTTACAGACTAAAATCTACGTGTCACTTACGTGGCTAATTTCTCCGTGAGGAGAGAGAGTTCGACTAAACGGCCAATGGCCGATGATACTACGAATGTCTTGTAATTTTTGTGATAATTAGTTTGTTCATTTGTCGTGTCGTTAATGAGTTACCTCTTGGTAAATTTTGCCACGTGGGTGGGCGTGATCCGATATGCGGATGTTGTGTTCCCGTTCCTACTTGGATGATGATCCATGCACACGTTGTCGGGTGCACAGCTGACGTAAGGTGCACGGGGGCACTGTTGACGGTGATGGTGGCGCTGAAGGGACAAACGGGCTAGGGTCGTTGGCGTCAAATATCTACAGTCAACAAACTTGCTGACCAACCTAACCCAATTTAGGAGCCTCAAACTTATATTTATTTTATTTATTTATTTTTCTTCACTCCATAGACACCTACAAATTGTTGGTAACAATCGGTGTGTGGAGTACGTCAAACATACAGTTGACCACAAAACTACTATGTACAATATTTATAAACATTTTAACACTGTCAATAATAAATTGTTGCATTAAGATACACATTTTCGCATTCTTGGTTACACAACATCAACATACAGTAATGCTAAGTATATAGAAAACTTTAAATCAATCCAAGTGAAAAATGTACAAAGATCCACATGGGTAAGCATGTATAACTACCTATTTAAATTCAGTCCAAGCGGAAGTTGTTACAGTGGTTAAGATACTCTTCAATACTGTAAAAGAATGATGAAGAAGATTATTTTTAATAGTGTTTTGAAATTTTATTTTATTGGAAAGGCATAGTTGTTTATAGTTATTTGGCAGAGAGTTAAAGACTTTGGTCATGGTGGAGGAAGGTCCCTTTTGGAAAAGTGCCAGTGATGTTGTTAGGTGAATATTTATATTATTTCTTGTTTTATAACCATATACTTCGTAATTCATTTGAAACAGACCAGTGTTATTAGAAATGTATGACAGCAGCTTATAGATATATAATCCAGTTAAAGTAAGTATTCCTTCAGTTTTAAACAGCTTCCTACAAGTCTCCCTACCTGGTTTATTGCATACAGTCCAAACTGCCTTCTTTTGAAGGATGAAAACTTTACTAGCAGCTTGTAAATTACCCCAAAAAATTACACCATAAGACATAATGGATTGAAAGTACGCATAATAAACTGATTTCAGTGTTTCTTTCGAGGCTATTTGGGACAGAGACCTTAAAGAATAGCAGGCAGCACCCAGTTTCTTAATAATGAATTCCACATGTAATTTCCAATTCAATTTGCAGTCAATGACTAGTCCTGAAAATTTACTGAATTTACATTTCTGATACGATTTTCATGGTATTTGATGTGTACACTGGTAATTCCTTTGTTTTTTGTAGTGAACCTAATACAATTTGTTTTATTTATATTGAGGGTCAACCTATTTACTGTAAACCATTCCATTAACTTATTGAGTGCTGAAATGGTTTTTTCCTCCAGGTGCTCTTGAGAGTTTGAATTAGTTATTATGCTCGTGTCATCCGCAAATAATATTGATGTTGCATCCGGACCCAAGTAGGTTGGTAAGTCATTTATATATATTAAAAATAGTAAAGATCCAAGTATAGAGCCCTGTGGAACTCCATGCTTAATGATATCAGTATCTGAAGCAGTGTCATTACCAGTCGCTGTGTCTCTTATTAAAACTTTTTGTTTGCGACCTTCAAGATACGATTGAATTAGTAAATTGAACTTATCATCTATACCATACAGTTTTAATTTTTGGATCAGCATTTTGTGGTTAACGCAGTCAAAGGCTTTAGTTAAACCACAGAAGATACATAAGATGTGATGTTTGTTATTTAGCATTTGTAATAAATTAGAAGTAAGGTGATATGCTGCATCAGCTGTTGACAAGCCTTTGCGAAATCCAAACTGTAATGGTGACATTATACTGTGAGATTCAAAGTGCCTGTTTAATCTGATATATATTATTTTTTCCAAGATTTTTGAGAAATTAGGAAGGAGTGAAATGGGTCTATAATTTTCTTCTTTCTCTTTATCACCCATTTTGTGTATTGGTTTCACAGCTGCAAATTAGAGCCTATTAGGGAAATATCCTGTATATAACATACAATTACAGATGTCAGTAAGAGGAAAACTAATTAAGTCTGCACATTTTTTTTATAATTATGCTATTTATTTCATCAAAACCGTAGGGGGTGTTTTTGTTTGAGCAATTTTATAATGGTCTTTATTTCCTGGGGTGAAGTACTTATGATTTCTATTTTTGGCCAGTCTGCAGACTGTATTTGTGAAAAATATCTATGCAATAACTCATAACTAGGTTCTTTCTCCACAAATGAATACACCACAGAAGTGAAATACTTATTGAACTTTTTTGCTACCATTTTTGGTGTATCTTCTTTATAATCACCTTCTTTTAAGGTTAGTCCTATATTATTGGTATGATCTGTGTTTTATTTAATTATTTTTTAATAACATTCCAAACGGTTTTGATTTTATTTTTGGATGACTTTATTTCTCTAACTATTTCCATACATTTGGACTGAATGATTACTTTTTTAAGTATTTTACAGTAATTATTGTAATAAATGTTATCGTCGACGCTGTGGGTGGTGCGATACTTAATATACAAACTCTCTCTTTTTATTACAAGAATTCTATATACCTTTTGTTAACCATTGTTTGCAAATAGTCTTACTCGAATTGTTTACATATAGTACAGGAAAACATTAATTAAAAATCTGAATAACTATAGTATGAAAAACATTTAATTTTGCATTGGCAGTTGCACCCTGAATTACCCAATCCAACAATCCAATCCTGTAATGACAAGCATTTTATAAAGTCTGCAATATTTTCACAATATATATCTCTAACTCTTTTCTTTATTATGGGCCTGCAATGAAAAGGATGTTTACTTACATATGGTATAGAAATAATTTGACCATCATGGTCAGACAATCCATTCACATGTGCACAAGTATCAATTTTAGCTGCCATGTTTTTGTTAATGAAGATATTATCAATTATCGTAGCCGTACTTGCTGTAATACGCGTTGGAAACATTACAGTCTGTACAAGGTTGAAAGTACTTAGCATGTTGACTAGCTTAAGCTTGTCGTTACTGTTTAGCATGAAATCTACATTAAAATAACCACACAGTATTAGTGTATCAAACTTACTATGAAAATGTAGTATAACACTTTCTAACCTACTGATAAAATAATTTATGTTTCCCAGTGGGGACCTACATACACACATAATTATAATTTTCTGCTTATCCAGATCTAGTTTACATGCACAACATTCAAAGTCTTTTTCATTGCATTTAAATTCTATAGAGCTGCTGATAGGAATAGCAACTACGCTCTTTTCAACAAATATACACACTCCACCCATTTTGTTTGTTACTCTACAGAACGATGTACAGTGTTTATAACCTTCAATGTTCACTTGTTCAATTTCCATTGATTTAAGATGGTGTTCTGAAAGACAAATTGCTGCAATAATTCCTTGATCTTTATTATTAAAAAGTTTAAGATCTGCAGACAGTTCGTTAATTTTACTATGCAGTCCTCTAACATTCTGGTGGAAAACATGGAACATTCTACTGCCAGCTCCATTGTGGTTTATTGGGAAGTTTATTACTTGATTTGATATGTCATGAAAGTGTTCAGAAGAAATATCATGTGGAGCTATTCTTACTAGTTTTTTGGCTTACACTGGTTGGTACTGAACTGCAAGGGAATTGGTTCTAATTTTTTGGTTTTGGCTCTGATAACTTCACAATTTTTTTAACTAGCAGATTTTTGTAAGCCTTGTTCAAGTGTCCACCATGCTTGGTAAAAAAATGTCCTATCAATATCATCGACATGAAGCATCGTAACATTAGTAAAATGTTTACACAAACCTTTAATTTTGCTGTTCGTTTTTGTCACTTCTTTGTTCACACAAGACCAAGTGGGCAGTTGGTGTTGATGTGGAATTCCAACGACAACGACGTTTGTGAAGGTCAACTTTGCCAGCTTACTTGTTAAAGCACTAATTACACATGCACTTTCGTTGTGACTGATGTCGTTGCTCCCATCCATCAAAATCACAGTATCGTTTGAGCTGAGTTTTGCACATTCCGTTACACAGTCTCAAGTAACTTCACTACACTTTGCTCCCGGCTTTACAAAACCTATAACTGACCTATCTGCTAAAGATTCGTTGATTTGCCCCGCTAGGTCACGACCATGACTATCAGAAAACAACACTATTTTTCCAGCTCCCTTTTTCAATCTTTTGTTTCGTTGCTTCGGATCTACCAAATATGAGTTCTCCATGTCATCATCTTCAGTCTCCAAGATACCATACTTGTTAGTTGTGGGAATGGTAAAGCTCTGCTGAATAGGTGGCAGTGCTCCTCTTCGTGTCTTCACTACTTGCGACCACGTGGCTGAGTTATTATTACCAACGCTTTTATTTTGCTCCCGAGTGGTTTTGATTTCATCCTGCAATACTTTTACTATTTCTTGCAGCGATGCAATTTCTTCGAGTAACTGTTTAATTACCTCTGAATTTTCACATACAGTGTTCGAGTTATTAGCCAGGATTGTTTCTGTCACATCTTCATCGCCATTGCAAACCTTCGTTTTACATTCTTCGCACGATCAGTCTGTGGAAGGGATAGCACTTACATCGACGTTGCTGAACTTATTAAAGTGAAACCAGTTGTCGCATGAATCACAAAGAATACCATTTTTTACAATTCTATTACATTTACCGCACTTGGAACTTATTATCACATGAGATTTCTTAACTGTATTTTTATTACACCATCACACGGCGCCATGTTGTTTTATACTTTTTATATTGTCGCAATTGGTCTGTCGCCATGTAGCGAGATCACTCCTTACCTACCTTACTAGGCTACCTACCTTTCCTAAACCCCTCCTGAACTTTCCAACTCCTAACAGTTACCCAATCATTCTGTAAAATATTTCTCTCACCGACGTCACAAGCATAGACTGTCGACCCAATTCGTTCTCTTCCACTCCACAGAGTAAACACTCTTCCCCTTAGCTATGTGGCAAGTTAATCCTCCCCAACCTCCCTCTGGGCACAAGTATGTACATCCTGTCTAGACTTTCAACTCTTCTTCTGTCATTCAATGTACTACATCCCATTTCCTTCAACATTACATTCATTTATTTGTATTCATCCAAAAGACCATATACATGTATGGTATAGGATACGTCATATAGTACAATATACATACAATATAATAGCCTACAATATACATACAATATCAAAGTAAATAATAGAAATAAACAGAGTTAAATGGCATGTAAAATGCATGAAGTAGCTACACTTAGCAAATAGAGCTTAACATTGATATGTTTCAATATGGATTACTGTAAATGCTTAAAATTTCACTTCCAAGAATTCATCTATAGTATAATATCTTTTCTCAACTACTACAGATGACCTATACGTCCCTTCATCTTCTTCATCGCACTGCTGCCTTCTTTACCTACTGTTTACCCATCCCGTTACCCTCGTTGCACCTTTCTCCGTTCCTGCACCTCAACTTCCATATATGTATCCTTCTCTTTGGCAGCATATTCCAGCACTGGCCATACCATATAATTATGCAGTATGCCTTTCCCTTCACCTCCCATTAATGAAATTCTACACTTTTCAGTAAATGTTATGTTTCGTTCGTATTTGATTTGCATTCGCTGTAAACTAAAAAGTTCTGTACATTTTATCCTGTCTCATTGTAGCTACCCATAACATAATAATACAATTTATCTAAACTGCATAAACAGGGCCTATAGTAGTTGTAATATGTTAAATCTATTATGTTATTGCTGTAGTTAGTGAGTGCAGCCAAACACTAAGATGGCCATCACAATATGTTGTGGACTGCGGCAATTTATTGCACATTTCATGTTGGCGAGGGTACAAATGTTCTCTAGTGATACATTAATCAGGCGTAGTTTTAACGAACTCGACATTAACTCGACAAACAAATACCACAACGATCAATATCACAATATATTTCTCACAATTCTCGTTAACCTACATTACAACATGCATCAGCTGACAATGTTTGTTTGTTTAACTCGGCCTTGACCTCGCGACTCTTCGTGCTCTTGCAGCTCTCGGGGCGCTCCTAGGCATTTTACTCACCGGAAACAATATGGCACAGGGTGTTTTACTCGTGATGTCAAGATGCTCCTAGGTCAAAAAGAGCATGCTCTTTTGACTCCTCATCTCGAGGATGAGTTGCGAGGGCAAGTAAGAGCAAATTGTCTGCTAGATTTTATGGCGAGCATATTGCTGTAGATTACACAGTTTATTTTTGATGGAATCTTTGAAAATGAAGAAAATAATGTAATTTCCATGTAAACTTTGATGACGATGATAAAGTTGCGGCAGATGAAAAAGATTTTTTTATTCCAACTAATAAAAGTTGTATGTAATGGTATTATCTGTATGTGGCTGTTTACCTCTAAAGACAGTTCTGAAAATGTGGAAATATTTGCGAAATGTGTTTAATTCCATAAATGATGAGTTACTATCAAGAATACTGACTTATTTGAGGTTAGTATTCCAAGTCAATAGAAATCATTAAGTTACAAAATATTATCATTATACCTCAGACTAGTTAAGTTAGTGTATTTTTCACACTTCTTCTATCATTTCGTTAGAAGACACTATCATTTATCGTGCATTATTTGGTGCAGCTGTACGAGCGTCATAATCTCGTGATTCGTCATTATTAAAATACGTCTGCTAGTTCAGCCATGTTTACAATACAATCAAGCCAGGCGTTTTACTCGCTCATACGAGAGTAGTCAACTCTTTTTGACCTGGCTTGACCCAGGTCAACTTGCCCCAACTCTCACAACTCATGAGAGAGGCCGGGTAAAACAAACCTTATATATCTTGTTGCTCTGAACCGATAATGTAGTTCACGCTTCCTCTGCCGCACGTGTGTTGCATTACTGGTTCACCAAAGAAATGTCACGATCATAGTGAATAAATAAGCTATAGCCTACATTAATTACTAGTCTTTACAGATTTACACATATGTGGATTGACACATTTAAATGTTTTTAAAAAATACAAGCTTATATAACTCATTAAAAAATAATTTAGTTTTTTTTTTTTCAAAAACTTAGGGCCTGTATTACGACCTCTAGTAAAATGTGTGGAATAGCTATCATCTAGTTAAGTTTACTAATAGTTAAATCCAAGGTCAGTAGAAAGAAGGTCATCCCAAAATGCAAAATCGCTGTCATGGGACAGTTGCGCGTGACGTAGCTCGGAGACCCGAATTAGACGTGTTTTAAAGTACTGCATTTCATAAAATATGTAACTGTGTTACTCATTCTAACGATATATTTACATAGTGTCAGTGGTGAAATATGCAGTATAAAATGTTTGTTTTACTCTTTGTTTTGATATTTTACATACGAAACAAACATTATTTACATAAATCTGAGTAAACTGTAGGTTATAATAGGTTAAGTGACGTGCCTTGTGTCATACAAACAGGACATTTTAAAACTGTTTTCTACTTTATGTGCATATATGGAATTATGTTGTGTTAGGCAGTCGGTTTCTTTTTATAATTAAAAATTGTTAGGATAGTGTTAATACGAAAATATTGCTGATTTTTGCTGATAAACACAATTAGCTGTAGGGCATTCCACATTCGGTAGGTTACAACAGTTTTATGCGTTTGAACCATCAGGTGATTGTCAACAGTGGATAAAGTAATACAAGAGTGTATTTTTCAACAATTATTTTTCTTTATTTTTAAATCTTTTGTCTAGTGTTCCCCGAGCCCTCACTCAAAGCAGTTTCGTAAAAAGATATTTCAAATTTCGCCTGGTTGCTTTGTGCTCGAGCAATAAAACATTGTCTAGGCATTGGTTCTATTAGATGCTTTATTTTATTTTTTGTTTTTCAATATTCGGAGGAAATAAGAAATCCAGTGAAGGGGGAGGAGGTTAAGAGTGTTATGTTTATTATTGTAAATTTTCTAAAACCATATGCTAAAATATTTAACTTAATTATGCTGACAGTTCCATCAGCATTTCAAAATTTGAAGAGTCTCGTAATTTTCCTAATAAGTACCTATAGTATTTCCACCATCACAATCCAACACACAAACTGTTATTACTGAGATTAAAATAATATTGCATTTTAAATGATGACCCAGTAGGCCTACCTATTTAACAAATTCAATAATAATGCCTTCCTAAACCATCCAGAATTCCTCTGTCATCAGATTACAATACAAAGAATCCACTCCCTCACCCTTCTCCCCAGCATGAACTGACTGATTCTCAGTCCTAGTCCACATATTTTGGACCATCACACTGCTCTCCCTTCTATACAGTCAGCCAGCCTTACCTTCAACTTATCCCACCCTCCCCCATCCACAATTAATAGCTTAAACAGTCTGACTGGTCTCTCAACCCTGTTCATGTCCTTCAAAAAGAACCACCCCATTTCCTTCAGCAGTAGATATAGCCTAAAATTAGCTTCTCTCTGACTTGCCACCTAACATTTACCAATTTGGTTACCCTTCTCTGCACCCTCTCCATTTCCCTCAACCCCAACTTCCATGTGTAGGTCCCATACTGCAGTAGCATTTTCCATCATTGACCTAACCATAGTGTCATATACCTTCTTGTACCTACCTTGTAAAGGTAGCAACATAGAGCAAATTCGGAGGGTATGGAGAATGTAGAGGGGTAGTTAGTCGATGCTGGTGAGAATGCTGAGGGAGTGGGAATGGGGATGAAGCTGCTCGCCACCAGACATTAGCCCAATTGCGAGTATAAAACATTTTACTATTATTATTCTCCTTCACTTCAGGGATTACACCCTTCAGAAACTTTCCTGGAACAACCAGGGCCTATTTCCCCTTAGAAACTACTTGCAAACTTATTTTGTCCACCAAAGATGTTTTTGCAACACCAACGTAAGGTACCGTATTTGACCTCAGAGGCAACCCTGTATCTTGACCTCTTCATTTAAAAACTTCCTCACTCCTTTTATTTTTCTTCGTTGATCGTACTGCCTTTGTCTTTTTCTTTTAAAAAATGTGCCTCCCTCGGTAAATTTAGAGAAAGATGTACATTCTTGCATTATGAATCTTAAGGATACGAACTCAACAGGCTTTGATGATATACCTACAAGATTATTAAAATTGTCTGCTGAAAAAATTATATGGCCATTAACTTATTTAATAAATCAGTCTTTCGATACTGGTGTTTCCCCAAATATATTAAAGATTTCCAAAGTAATACCATTATATAAACAGATGATAAGAGAGATATAACTAACTACAGGCCCATCTCTATCATAGGTGTTTTTGCAAAGATTTTTGAGTCAATTATGAAGGAAAGATTGTTAAATTATTTAAACAAATATAATCTTTTAAACACTTTCCAACATGGGTTTATTAAAAATAGGAACACCACTACTGCTATAACTGAATTCATCTCGGCACTTTTACATGAATTGGATTTAAACAAATATACAGTTGGTATTTTCTTGGATTTATCAAAAGCATTTGATACTGTGAATCATCAATTATTGCTCGATAAATTAGAATCAATGGGTGTTAGAGGAGTGGTTTTAAAATGGTTCACTTCATATTTGACCGAACGTATACAAAGAGTGGAATTAACATCAATAAATAACTTGAACCATACTGAAAAATATGTTTCAAATT